>PVIW01003738.1:0-156317 GCA_004026585.1 Noctilio leporinus
AAAAAAAGGCCATGGGACCATGCAAAGGTCAATGGTTTCTCTGGAAGTGAATGCCTGGGAGTCCAGAGGAATCACTTGAGTGTGAGTACTGGAAATCACAAGTCTGGGTTTCCTGTAACATTTTAAAAAGTGTTCAAGGCAGAATACAGTAAATGATTAGCACTTAAGTGTTGTGGGAACCTTCTCATTAAATCCACATGGCCAGAATCACGTTGGTGTGATGTATCTGGCTTTAGCTTTTTATCTTGAAAACCAGAAGTCTTAAAGGAAAGAAACAGAAATAATTAAGAGAGTAGGAAATGGGATCCATTAAAAATATTAAAGGCCTAACATTAAATTCTCAAGAAAAGTCTCAAGTTCATAGCTTCCACCAAGTGTCTAAAGAATGGACGTTTGGGCAAGTTCTTTTCTAGTTTTGCATATGTGATTCTTCTTGACGAGGAAGGGCCTCAGGTAATGGGAACTTTCCATCCACCATGTGGCAAGAAGTATCTGTGTCCTCAATACAGGACAGGCAAAGCCATCAAAAAGAAAGCCCGGTATGAGCTTCTGGGCTTTAAAAAAAAACAAAAGTTTACCTTTTGCAACAGTATGGATGGAGAACACTATGCTAAGTGAAGTGAGTCAGTCAGAGAAAGACAAGTACCACAAGATTTCACTCAGATGTGGAATCTAACGAACAAACCGAACTAAGAAGCAAAATAGAGAACAAGTCATAGACATAGGTGGATGGCTCTGGGGAAGGGTGAGTGGGTGGCGGGATGGAGCAAAAAGGAGAAAGGGCTCATGGACATGGGTCGACAGGATGGTTATTGCAGGGGGCAGAGGGTATAATGGGGATAAATGGTAAAGAAGAAAGTACAATAAAAAAGTAAAGCATTCTTATATGTGCAAAAAAGAAAAAGGGTAATGAATAATATGTTATGATTAAAAATTGATAAGGGGTCATGACACCAACTTAGAATGTACATTAAAAATTTATTATTATTATTATTATTAAAGAAAGTTAAAAAGGTTTTCCAAGGGAGAAAAAGTGACTGATCTGAGCAGAGAGGGAACATTCAAAGAATCACTTGAAAATGCATACACTGAAATACCTTGATACTAAGACAGGAAGTTAGAGTAAGTTCTTGAAAATTCTGAAAGTCTTTCTCTTTCTCCTTTGTATGCCTCTTGCTTTGCAGCTGTCTTTCCTTCCCTTTGTACCTTTCTCCAAAGGCTGCCTCTGAATTCTATCAGAAAATTGGCAGAGGGGTGGTGGGTGGGTGGCAGGTCTGGTAGAGGCAGCAATTTGTGGTTTTCTAGACAAAGTCTGTCCAAGAAGATAAACTCAATCAACCCTTTCTTGGGCATCCACTTCTTTCCATTGAAGTGACTTAAATAATAATTTTTAAAATATTAATTTTCTTTTTCTAAAAAACTTACGTTTGTATTTGGGAGAGAGGTGGGGAGAAAGATAGATGAGGGAGGGGACAGAGACTTAGAGATGTAGGAAGCGAAAGAGACCATAATCTATAAAATGTTAATTCTATAAATCAATTTGTAACTGGGTAAGTATTGCTTTTATGAGGAAATAAATGGATCATTATCAATTTGTCTCTGTGTTCCTTTTCTGAACTTCATTAATTTTTAAAAAATAAAGCAGTAATCAAGCATGCAGTAAATACATGTAGGCAAGACATTCTTTTGGCTCTTACATTTTTTTTTAAAGATTTTAGTTAATTATTTTTAGAAAGAAGGGAAGAGAGAGAGGCAGAGAAGGAGAGAGACATCAATGTATGGTTGCTTTTCACCTGCCTCCAGCCACAGACCTGACTAGAGACCTGTTTTGCAACCTGGTTATGTGCCCTGGCTGGGGAATCGAACCTGTGACCTTTGGGTTCACAGGCCGGCACCTTATCCCCCGAGCCATCAGCCAGGGCCTCTTACACTTCTTAATTAGGTGGAGACAATGAAAGTACAGAGGGTATGACCTGTGAGAGAAATAAAAGGTATGAAATATAAGACTAAAGCTGAAACAATGCTTGAAATAGAAAGTGCAAGATGTAGAATGAAACACTGAACAATAGGAAATAATGTAGTAATACAATCATGAGAGGAAATAATGATTATTTGAGATCAGATGTTAGAGGATAAGAAGTTGGACTTATATAGAGAAGATAGCAGTTTTGTTGTATGTATAAATATAAAATTGAAACTTTAAAAGCTAAGAAACCTCATGAATCCTGAAATCAGGCCAAAAGTTTACTAAACTTGATTTAATATAACCACTGAATGAGTCATACCAACTCCTTGTGTTCCAAACCCAGTAAGAGTAAGAAATTGCTAGTAACACAATTCTCGACGAATATTTGCAGGCCCTTTTCATCTATTTGATATAATTTAAATCTAAGGTACAGCTAAGAGTAGAAATAAAACAGGAGATAAAAGTCAAGGTGAACAGCTTTTATTCTCTGCTGCTTTGAGCGATGGCACTAAAGATAAAAAGCTTGTACTGGAAGCATAGATTTTTTGAAATGTGAACTTAAACTACGTATATGAAGTGATTTTCATGGGCTTTTTCCTGGAAAATGACATTGTACATGTTAAAACAAGTGTTCAAAGAGATTTACTACGGACTGTTACATGAAATGTCATGTCTCATATCTCCCTGGGTTTGTGTGTGTGCACTCACTTTGATTATGACCTACAAAGCATAGCAACACAACTATTTTCAGGTTAAGATTTGGGATTCTTAGCTCAAAAGGTCTTCTCCAGTACCCATGTCAAGGCTGCCTTCCCCTCTCTTTTGGGGGTACTGTACCTTCCCCCCAGATTTAGACCCATGTTCCAAATGGGAACTATCTCTTTCTTACAGGACCCCACATCTCCATCTTAGGGGTGAGAACCAGCCTCTCTCTACCTTGTCCAATCATCAGAATGTCCAATAATCTACCTCCATACCTGCCTGCTCTCAGCCTAGCTTTTCAACAGTAACTTTCAGATAAGGCTATAGCACGCGGATTAGCCACTCAGGTTTCCTTCCCAGGTTTTTTGACTGCCTCTCTGGTCCTGCTGGAAGACATGATTTATATCCTTGTGGAGATGCTATTCTGAGAGAATGAAGCAAATGTGAGAGAGAAAGAATCCCACAGGGAAGTAACACAGAATCACCATGTCACCCAGCAATTCTACTCCTAGGTATATAACCAAAGGAATTGAAAGTAGGGACTCAAACAGATCCTTGTACACCAATGTTCACAGCAGCATTGTTTAACTAAAGATGCAAACAACACAAGTGTCCACCAACAGATAAATGGGTAAGCCATTTATACACACAATGGAACATTATTCAGCCATAAAAAGGAATGAAGTCCTGATACTTGCTACCACATAGACGAACCTTGAAAACCTTAAGTCAGGCACAAAAAGACAAATATTTTATGACTCTGCTTGTACAGGTACATAAATAGGAAAATTGATTAAGAAAGAAAATATAATAGTGATTAGGGTTGAGGAAAAATGGGAGTTATTGTCCATGGGAACAAGGTTTCTATCGGAGGTGATGAAAAAGGGCAGGAAGTGGCTAGATGCTGTGATTGAACAATGTACATGTATTTAATGCCACTGAATGATATGCTTAAGATTGTTAATTTTGTTATGCATATTTTATTACACCAAAAAATTGATGAGACAAAGAGAAATAGAGACAGAGACAGAGAGATTTCAGAGAGACTGAGATTAAGAACCTCACAGAGTCCTATTTGCATCGTACTCAAGTCAATTCTACTCATGCCTTTTCTGTGTTCCAGAACTTGCCAACAGTTTTCTACCCAGCACTGGTGCAAGGTTGGGTTTCTAGCACTTTCTAGAGTGCTAGCACAACCCTAAGGAAAATCTTCCCATGATGTATGTGGACTCAAAGACAAACCCCGTGTGTGTGTGTGTGTGTGCGTGTGTGTGTGTGTCTATTTCAAATGGAACGTTTTCATCCTTTCAGAACTCATGTCTCTACCTGCAGATTCATTTGACGGTGGAGACTATGCCCCTCTCTTTAACCTAACAGCTAACCCCTACTGCAATGCTCTGCTGTCCCACACACAGCGAGTCCTTCACGCAGTACAAAGGACTAATACCATCGGTGTCCTAACCCCTGTCCTCACTGCATGGGTGTCTAAGGAAATCCCCCCACCAAATGAGGTCCCATGTCTCTCAACATCTGCCTTGATTTTATGGAGTCTGCCACTTAAAATGCCAGTCTGTACTATTGGCCCAACACTGGCAGGGCTCACCTTTGTTTTCTTGGCTGTTCAGCAATTATTTAGACCAAAAAAATCACCAGCTAAAAGGCTGACATTTTCTACATCCATCACTTCCATCTACTGTGCCACATCCTTCAAAGAGCTCTGAACACCAGCAGAAACTGGAGTCACTCATAATATTAGGTGTATTGTTGTTACATCCTTAAAATTACACTTTCATCTCGCCTGTAATAGAGTATAATTTAAGGTACTGACTAGGTAAGGACTTGACAGAAGAAAATCACTCAGAAACATTTTACTCTTCTTGCCCTGGAATGAAGAACCTTAGATTTCAAACCTGCGAACCTTTCAAGCTATTCAACATTTAAAAGCTAAGTATGCTTTAAAATGGTATGTAATGGATGTCCCAGAATTCTATTCTTAATAGCTGCACAGTGTTTATTTGGTTCATATGTATGTTGGCAAAGGCTTCCTAGGCTCACAAGCTAACCGAGATAGTTTATTCGGGACTCTGCTGCCAATGATGCTTTGGAAATAGATTAGTAGGTGTCAGCTCCCAGGTCAAGACAGCAGGCCAGCTCTGAACACATCTGTCAAGGCTTGGGGTTGGGTGAGGATGGGGGTGTGGCTTGGGGTGGGGGGTGATGGGCAGCTTTCTTCTGCATTGCACCAACCCCTGGCAGAGAAAAGAAAGGTTTGGATACCAAGCCAGAAGTTCTCCATCACGGTAAGAAGATTGTGGCAACATATAATTTTTTCAACAAGAAAACCCCCCATAAAGCCCAAGGTGATCTTAGTACTGCTTTCCAACCAAGGTAACCTTAGTATTACCCAAGGCCATGTAAATAGTTTGTGTCCTCTGAGGGCAGAGATGAAATCCTAGGAATCTTTCTATTTGTTCTTGGAGCCCAGCACCCAAGTTGATATAGGGCAGGAAATTAATGAGTGTCAAATAAATAAAATACAGCATATGTGCCTTCCCTAAAAAGGCTTGGGCTACAGAGAGCACAATTTAGTGTGCTTTCTCCGAAAACATTTCTCCCCCTTCCCCTCCACATACTATCTGCTATTTACAGCTAGTAAATAACAAAGCCAGAGCTGAAGCCCTGACAATCTGTCCCTAGGGCCCACGAGTTTATCCATTCTGCTTCACGGTGAGATATGGTCACCCTCGTCAAATGGATTCAGAGGGACAGGACATAAATCACCCAAGTTTATACACCCAGCTGCCTTTGCTTGGTTCTCCCACCTGGGGTAAGATTCTTAAATATTTCCGGAATAGTCTAGTCTTAAAATTGCCATCCTCAAAATGCACTTTCTGGACATTAAACCTCTACATCTGATTATGCTGTTTCCTGTTGAATTCATCTGCCTTCATCATAACTTCAGGCAGCATCTGGAATGTCTAGATCTTTTTTCTGCACATTTACACACCTGTCTGAGTACAAAATCATGCCGATTTCCATTATTTCAGGGACTACATGGACATGGCGAAGCTAGAGGGAGCCCAGCTGGTATGCTTGGGTGAGTCAGGAAAACTCCATTCTCAAGCAGGCTCAAAGCATGAACCCAAACTGACCTGCCCCCATCTCAGACCATCACTGGGACCGAGGGGTGGTTAATGGTCCATTCTCAGAGACCCCACCTATGGGATGCACAGAAGAGGAGTATAACTGAACACAAAATACTGAGTATTTTGACACGTTGAGCCACAAAATAATCAAGAAAGGTTGAGTCAAACAATAGGAATATTTTGATGTTTTTATGACTTACAATTATATGATTTTTGACATTTAATAAGATTGATAAGATATATACTCTCGTATATTGCAGTTGAAATTGTACATTGTTATAAATTCTTTAGAGGGTAATTTTGCAGTGCCAGTCAAAATTTAAAGTGTAAAGCCACTTTTGCCTCACAATTTTACCTTCGGAAATGCAGTTATTCCTAAACTAATAAGCTCATGTAAGTGATATGTGTGCTTGCCCATATACATACACAAAGATTTTTTTTTCCTGAGTTTTAATACTGGGTCCCTAGGAGTTTATAATGCAGCTAGTACTCCATACCTAGTATCCAGAAATTTTCAAAATTGCTACATAAGTGTTTCTACGCTTTTATGGTTCCAATGGCTTCTGTTCAGGTAAACTGATGCCTGCTGTGAGCCTCTGTATTCATCATTTCTTCACAAACACAAATATTTTCATTGCACCATAATTTCTATAAATCACTAATTGGACCTCAGTAGACACACTGAATAAATTATGGCATATTTATACAACCAATATAATGTTGCCTTCAAAAACATAAGGTAATTGATATATGTATTAATATTGGATGATACATATGACATGTGGTATCATGAAATAAACCTATTTTAAAACATGGTTTATATGCCATATGTATATATGTGTATATTATGTATACTATAATAAATATATTAAAAGAACCATATAAAATTCTAACTTTTGTAGGGTAAAAATAAATGGAATATTAGCAATTTTATAAAGTTCAAAGCACGTCTTTAAAAAAACAATAGTTTTTAAAGAAAGAAGGAACTCCTACACTTTGCAACAACATGGATGGAACTGGAGAGTATTATGCTTAGTGAAATAAGCCAGTCAGTGAAAGACAAATACCATAGGATCTCACCCATTACAGGACAATGATGAACAAAACAAACAAGCAAGCAAAACAGAAACAGATACATGAATACAGTGAATAGATCTTCAGTGGGCAGAGGGTAGGGGGGAGCAGGGAGGAGGAGTAGGCAAAGAAGGGGAACAGTTTAGACAAGAACCTAGTATGGAGGAACCATGGGCATGGACAACAGGTGGGATTGACTTAGTGGGGGAATGGGTAGGTCGGGAAGGGGACAGAGGGGAGTAAAAAGGGGATGGATGTAATACAACAACAATAACATTAAATTTAAAAAAGTAATAGTTTTTGCATTCCAAGAATCACTATCAGTTTTTGCATTCTGGAGTTATTTTATCGGGATGGCTTAATTGGGCCTTGTTTTATTTTCATTTGACATTAAACATTTCTTGAAATCCTCCTACTTGCTAAGCACCATTCCAGATTTTAAAAATGCCGTAGTGGAAAAAAGAAAACAGGAAAAAAATTCTTCCCTCATAGAGGTTACAATTAAAAAATCCTGTTAGGATCCTTAGTTGATTAAGTGTGAATTGGAGAATACGAAGGCATGTACAATGCAAATTACTAAGGAGTAGAGTAGTTTAGCTGTTAACTTGAAATGAACCTGCAATTAAGATTTGCCACCATAAATTTATCAATCAATCACGATGCATCCTTTAAACGTAATATGAAAGCACTACTGAGTTTAATTTGGAAAACCTTGAGAAATTTCAGAGATGATTGCAGGTTGCCGCACTTTATAAGCCATCACGTGCCATTGTCAGAGGGGCAGGTTTCTGGTTCAACATTTTGAGGATTCTGGGGTAAAATGTACTTTGAAAGTGCTTATTAAACTACTGAGGTTAGGATAGCACTGGACCAACACAGTGTAAGTTACATTCTTCTATGAGCATACTATAAAGCATTCTTAAATAAAGATCCCTTAATGCTCCCACAAGGTCTGTGGTCTGCATCCTTTCCTTTGCATCTCAGCATCTTCTCTCTGCTGGCAAGTGTTGCAGAGCAGAATGAACACCAGGCTGATACAAACAAGACCTAGGTTTGTGCCCTGAAGCCAGACCTACTGCTTTTCAAGCCAATTCACCTTTCTTAATTTAGATTCTGTATCTGTAAAATGGTCGGCAGTGAGGTGGTTACTTGGTGGTTTAGCTAAGATGTCTTCCAGCTCAAATTTTTGTAATTCTTGGAGTCATGGAAAATACTATAGCATACAGTAGAGAGATAAGCTGGTTATGAGTTACAAGACTAAAAGACTATGACTACATGATCACCCTTTGTATCAGTCAGGATTTTCAGCTGCAAACAACAAAATTGACGCTGGTTAGCTAAAGCGAAAGAGAATTTAGATGCGTCTCTACAAGTGCCTGGAAAGCAAGTGTAGCTGCTACTTGACATTGAACCATCAAGTCAGAAAGAACATCCAGCTATACATACTGCAGGGTGGTGACAGTAAAAACACCCCTCCAGCTGCTACCGGCTCCTAGATGCTGACCATACTGGGTGCTGGACACAAACCTTGAATACAAGAGGTCCTGGGGAACTTTTTGTTTTTAATTGTTCTTTGGAAAGACAGATTCACAATGTGGGAATGTAACAAAATGCAAAGAAGGTAATCAGAAGATATTGAAAAATCTAACTTATGAATAACAAATCTAACATACCCTATAGCAAAAGATAGTTCTAGTTATCTTGTTACTTTTATTCACCAAAGGGCACATAGGTTGTTTCCAAATCTTGGTTACTACGAACAATGCTGCAGTGAACAGGGATGTGCAGAGAGCTCTCTGAGATACTGAATTAGTTTTGTTCAGGTACATGGTAGTTTTATTTTTCTTTGAGCACTGCAAGACTGTTTTCCATAATGGCTGTGCTAATTTACAGTCCCACCAATGGTGGGAATATAAAGCATCCTCTTTCTCATAGTCTCTTCAACATTTGTTAGAATGACTATTATCAAAAAGACAAACTAACAGTTTAAGGTGCTATCTCATCAGGGTTTTGATGTGCATTTTCCTGATTAGTGATGTAGAACATATTTCATGTACCTAATGGCCACTTCTATGTCTTGGGAAAAATGTCATTTCAGGTCCTCTGCTTATTTTTTAATGGGAGTATTTTTTTTTTCTTGCTATTGAGTTGTAACAGTTCCTTATATATTTTGGATATTAGCCCACTTAACAGATAATATGGTTTGCAAATATTTTTTTCCATTTTGTAGGCTGCCTTGTCACAAATGGATAAAAAATATTGTACATATACACAATGAAATATTATTCACTCATAATAAAGAAGCAAATTCTGTCATTTGCCACAACATGGATGAACCTGGAGGACATTATGCTAAATGAAATAAACTAGACAGAGCTAGGAATAAGGTATGGTATCACTTCTATGTGGAATATTTTTTAAAAGAGTTAATTTCATAGAAATAGTGTAAAATGGTGGTTTCCAGGAACTGGGAACATGTATGTTGAAGGGTAGAAATTTTGAGTTTTAAGATGAGTAAGTTCTGAGGATGTAATATTCAGCATGGTGAGTATAGATAAGTATATACTTGAAACTTTTTGACAATAGATCTTAATATTTTTTATCACACACACGCACCCCACAAGTTAACTGTGTGAGATGATGGATCTGTTGTGGGCTGTGGTTATTTCACAGCATATGTGCTTATCAAACTATCATGTTCTACACCAAATCTATACAATTTTGTCAATTACTCTTCAATAAAGCTAAATCAAAATTTTCTTCAAAATCTTACTCTCTTATACTAATCAGAGCTTAGCTGTAGAAAAGAGAAACCATTCTGGCTAGTTTGAGCCCGACGAGATTTAACTCAAAGATTAAGTGGCTACATGCCTGTGTCAAGGTGAGAGGGCCGGCTGGGCAGCCCAGCTCCCAGGAACACCTGCACCTCCGCAGAAGGGGCTGCTGCCCCTGTGACCATCAGGGCGCCGGGGGCTGCCATGCTCTTCGGGGATCCGTGCCAGCAAAATGGCTCATTCGCTACCCTTTACACCCATCAAACTAGGGTTCGGATGTGGAATATCCTATTGCAGCTGACGGAGAAAAATCATGGGCCTCCATGATGGGCTTAACAGCCATAAGGACAGCAAACTGTTCAACCTCCGTTTCCTGTCCTCCTAAGCTAAGATGCAGAAACCGGTGAGGTGCAAACCAGAACTCTGAGTCTGGGAGGGTTGCCTTGAGCATTCTCATTGGTAGCATGTGATGAAGCAAATAACGAAGAGGCTGGCGTGGCTCACAGTGACCTCTCTGCAGGATCTGCTACATTCTGGTGCACTCTCGAGACAGTTGGTAAAGGTCCGTCTCACCACGAGTTCATCTCTTTCTCCTAACAAATATCTAAGGAAGTGACTGCTCTCCATGGATACTCAGGCTTCTGCATCATTAAGCTGCCTGAGGTTACACAGCCAGGAGAGGGAAGAACTGGGACTGAAGTTAAATTTTCTGTTTCCAAGGACAGCACTCTGTCAGCTCCTCACTGTCTAGCTTGTGGCACAGATAACTGCCTCATCACACACACACACACACACACACACCCTAACCGTCCATTTGTACACACTGCAAGTTTTTCTTTATCTCTGCCTCAGTCTTGAACCCTGATTCAGATCATGAGGCAGGAAACATATAGGCTCTTAGGATATGGACTCAGCCTCGTATTGTTTGCTGTTACTAAAATTGGCAATGTTCCCGCTATAATGGAACATAATGGGACCATAATTGCACAGCAAAATCATGATGATTGTACAGCAATTTATGGTCAGGAATAAGACTGTGACACTCAGCCTAGCTTCTGAAATAGAGAGCTTTAGCCCAGAACCACAGCACATTTTTCCTGAAAGGGAAGCTTATTGGTAGCTATTATTCAAATGTTGCCCCATATAAATTATAGTATATTCTTAGCATATTTAATGATATTTATGTTTAAGGTATCAGAGAACAATGTAAAGTTGCTAAATTTATTCCATTATGTAATAATTAGCAATGAATGAATAATTTATATTATGGCAACCCAAGTTACACAGGAATAAAGAAAATAACAAAAACAATGAAATTGCCTGAAGTTAAGGCGATTCTGTACCTTTTTCAGAAAGGAGAATATAAACGCCAAACATCCTTTGAAATACTCTTCAAGATGGAATTTCCCATGAAAAAAATAATGAGGCCACGGAGAGGCATCCATAGCTGCTGGTCAGGGCAAGTCAACTGAACAAAGATGGCCTTGCAGCCTTGGGCTCGGAGGTGTGATTTCGAACACCTTTCCCAAAACTTTCAGAGAACTCACCCCGCTGTCTGTCAGCTGTTGAGAAAGGGGTGTGGTCGGACAGGTGGTCAGCACCCCCAGGCTGCTCAAGTATATCCTGGGAAGCAGCTTCACTCCCTGGGGTGGGAGGAGGAATGCTGACTTCTTCACAATCTGGTTTGTTTTGTGGATTTCAGGCAAACGTCCAGAGAGTCAAGTTTGTTTCAAAGTTTTCATTGGAGAAGATTTATTAAGAATAGAGAAAGAAAAGCCTTTAATAACTAAAACATAATCATTAAGCTCTCTACTATGGGAACCATCACCTTAAAAATATGTATTTGTTATGTCTCGAACACACTTTTTCACATATGGTAGCAGGCGAATATGAGCACCAAATTGTATTTCTTTCACTGGATGTTTGCTTACCATGGAGCTTAGCATTCGGTGGATACACACATCCAAATGCTGGCTGGGTGGCAACATTAGGGCACGATTTCTTTAAAGGATGTCTGGTTTTCCCTTAGATTCTGGAAGTGACACTCCAACTATAGTGTCCACCCAAGACACAGACTGTCGGGCCCCACCCTAGAACTTCTGATGGGCAGATCTGAGGTGGGGCCTGAGGATCTGAACTCTTAACAAGTTCCCAGTTGATGTTGATTCAGCTGGTCTGGGTATCAAGTTTGAGAACCATGAGATTACGATACTACTTTAGGTAAGTGAAATGGTCTTTTGCAATTATGTCACCTGATTTCTCCTGGAAAGTGAGCCCTTTTTCATTATAGAAAATTTAATGACAAGGGGCAATTTATTAAATTGTATATAGCATAAACAAGTTCAGAATGATGAGTTGTCACCTGGCTGACCTTCATTCAGACAAGCGCAGTCTTTTCCCTGTGCAGCCCAGGAGCTGCAGAGTTTTTATTTGCTATGAGGAAGGTACCGAGAAGAGCATACCATGGTAGAAGGAGTACCATGGTAGGAGGAGTTCTGGATTTCGAGTTAGAAAACCTGTATGCAAATTCTAATTCCACTTTTTACGAACTTCATCAGCTCTGATCAAGTGACCCAACCTCTTCCTCTGTGAAGCTTAGTTCAGCATTTCACCTATCATCAGCCACTGACCTCCTTTCTTGGAAGCATGCAGGTTGAACTCAGAGGGTCATTTCCAGCTAAGGCCTCCCTTCCCAGAGGCCGGAGTGTTCCCTCAGCAGCAAGATGCCACCAGCCGGTGCTCTTGCAGCTGCTTCAGTAATTAGGAGGCTTCAGAACTAAGAATCGAAAGCCCAGCAAGGAAAGGCGGTGATGCAGCAGTGGGCTGACCTGCACATCTGTCCTCTGCTGCCTGTAATGAAGCCCGGAGATGGAAGCATCATTTCCCTTTCCCTTTCCCAGAGGGAAGTGAGGAGGGCTGGGGCCAGTGTTACACAAGGTCTGAAAGGGTCCTCCAGACCCTTTCACATACTCCGCATACAAACACTCTTTGCTGCCAATGCTTACTGAGATGCCATGGACAGTCTGGAGGGAGTCGGCATAGCTTGGTTTTTGCAGCCTTCTCCCAAGTAGAAGGGGGAAAAGTTTCAGGAGCAAATGCCGCAAATATGTGTGAAGAGAAACTAATGAATACAAATAGCTCCGTGTAATCTTTCTAAACAGAAGCTGGATCCATGAGCAAACCCATCATATAACTTGCTCTGGAGTCACAACGATTTTGTGATGTGTCTCTAGGAGCGGACATTGTGTAACAGGACAGTTAGGCCATCTTTCTGCTTTTGTTCACAGTGTGAAGGCTGGATTCAAATGCCGCACAATGCCTCTCTGCCTATTGTACCAGACCAACGGCAGTGGGAAGGCAGTCACGAAGCTGTGCCTGAACTGGAAAAGAACAGGGCCCTCTCTTCCCATCTTGCGTCCTGTTGTAAATCACAACAGCAGTAAATCATGTTCTATTGCATATTATTCTGCTCAGATTGGGGAGCACAAGAAACAAAAATGCTGAGAACAACTCAGAGTGGATCAGAATCAAACTGATCTTGCCAACGGAGCCCTCCCTACCCCCACAATGCTGATGCCCTTTGGCAAAGCTTACCATTTGAGTAATTGTACAATAATAAACCCTAGAAGTCATACATTTTATGGGGAAAACGGATGTTCCACAAACAGAAAGATATTCTTCTATATAGGTGAGAGGGTAAGGGGAATAAAAGAGTTTCAAGACTACGTGGACATGAAACAATACCCGATATTTGTAACCAGGCAGCATTAAACAGCATGCCGGATAAAAGATCATTGTGCGGAAGGGGGTAAGTACACAGACCTTAATAACCACATGGAGGGCTGCTTGCTCTTGGGTAATGCACAGGCCTAGCCCCCAACCCCCACCCAGAGATGCTGATTTAGAGGGTCTGAACCTCTTTGATTTATGAAAAAGCTCTGGAGCAGTCTGATTCCCTTTCTGTTGAACAACCATTGCTCTAAATCCCCATTAGTTCATTATAACCACTAGTTCAGCCTTTCACACATGTTGAGTAGTTCAAAGACCAGCGCCAGCTGTTGGAACCAGAGTTAAAAGTGAATTCAAGTCATTACATGGGCTTTCTTCTTGACTTACACACTCTGGCTGCATTTATTTGGAAGATTCTCATTATTTAAAAAGGTAGAATGTCTGAATGGTTTCCCTTTATATTATCTATCATAGGGAATGGCGCTACCCTCCCATTTTTAGTTTTCTAATCCACCAAGTCCCATGGTTTCTACCCCTCTACCTGCTCTCAAATGTGTCTCTTTAGTACCACTGGCTGTGCCTCAGCTCAGCTCAGGGTTTTCCCCCTGGATTGCTGTAGTCACCTTCTCAACTGGATTTTCTACCTCCTGTTTTACTTCCCTCTAGTCCGTTTCCCATACATTGGATTGTTTCATGGTCCCAAATAAAAGGTTTTCATAACTCCCAATTGCCTCCAGAATCAAACACCAAACTCCTAATTGGTTCCAAGTGTTCGGGTTAAACCCCAGGTAACAGAAGAACTGCAGGCAGGCTGGCTGGAAGTAGATCTTGGCCAGTTCCCATGGCTCACTGCCATAGCAGTGCTGGTGTGTCTTCCATTTCCTAGGGAAGCTGAATGTATGTACTGTCCTCCAATTTTTCAAAAATATGAACATGATGATTCACACCCCCCCCCCCCCCCCCACTTCCCAAACCTGTGGATTAGATTCAGCCCAAGGTTGGTCACTTTATACCTGCTTTTACCTTGACTCCATCTGAATATGGCTGATGTCCAGGAATTTCACAGCACTTTAAACCACATTATGAATATATACTGTAAAAACAATATATATTCTAAATCTAAACCTAAATCTAAACTTGCTGGCTAAGAGCAGAAAGTTAAATAAACCTTTACGACCCTGCCTTCTCATTCAAAGGCGATTTTCTCTTCATTACAAGATAAAATTCACTTTGATTGAAAAATCATTACCTTTGATAGAACCCTTTATATCTCCCTACTTTTTTGGTTATTATTTCCCTGTGGTAGGGAGGCAATGAACAGTATCTTTCAAGAGGGGTGCAGATGGCTTTCATATAAAAAATCGAGCCAGAAACGTCCGTGAACAACTTAACACAGGACGATTACACGAGACCACGTGGGCAGAAAGCCGCAAGGATGGGTCTGGGGCTTGGTGCGCATGTCGGTGAGGAGTCCATCGACTGACTCCCATTAGTGACGCACTACGGGGCAAGTCAGAGTTTACCTCTCCATGCGAAGCTTCTCAAATAAGCTGTAAACCTAACGTCCTCATAGACCTTGATTTGGGGTGAATGTAAATACATTGATTCTCTCCACATATTCCAGGGCCACTGCCTATATAGCAATGACCCAAGAACATCTGAAATTTCTATGTTCTTAATGTTTTCTTGACTAAAGACTGCCTTGAAAATCTAAGGAAACCTATGCTTTTCCCAGAAAATAATTTTCTGCAAATTATTTTTTTTTTACAATTTTCCTATTAGTTTTAGTCTATATCCATGCATCAATCCTCTATGTCCTACATGAAGACTCTTACAGAATACCCTATTTATTCCCAAAACAATGATTCCCTATGAGGGCAAAAAACACAGTAAGCAAAACTGTAAGCATTTATTCTGAAATCTTCCTTATTTACATGAGCACCTTACTTTAATCAGAGGTTTATTTTGGAAGAAAACTAATGGTCTTTCAGCCCTTTGCTATTGAATCCCTAGCTCAGAGTCTGGAGCTAAGTGGCAGAGGTTCATAAAATTGCTTTAATCAATTCACCCAAGGATGTCAGATTCTAGGGAATTACTCACACATTCCACTAAGGCAAATTAACAAACATACCACAGAGTGTTCAAAATAATCAGTCAAGTGGGTTGGCACACTATGTCCTCTTCCCACCAGATAGCCGACTTGAGAAACCAAATGACAACCAAAAGACTTCAACGGAAACACAGTGAACGTGAGCTGGATGATCTGACGGGCGAAAGGGATGCCAACATGCCCGGGTCTTCTCACCCACTGTGGAGTAGGGCTATCGGGGAGAAGCATGCCAGGGAAACTTCTTAAGCATGACAAATTTTATTTTATTTTAACGTTTCTACTATAAAATATAACCACATTAAAGAACACTCTTGATGACACACCCATAATCACTTTAACACATTCCTACCATTAACATTTTGATGTGTGTCTTCAATCATTTCTTTCTTAAATATACTTTTATCCCAGACATCAGCTCTATTTGCATCTTCCTCTCTAAGCTTCCCCAAGTAAATATATTCAACACCAGGGAAGAAATAAACACGTTCCAGCACGGGGAAAAAAAATTGTACGAGACAGATGTCTCAATTTCAACCAACAAATGGAACATTTACGAAAAACAAGGAGAAACAAATGAAAAACAATTTAAGAGGTATATCAATCAACTTCAAGCATGGATCTTGTTCCAAATACACTTTGAGATGGTTTTATGTAAGCCTCTTTGCAGCCACAGAACAAAAGCCTTGAGCAGATGCACAAAAGATAAAGAAAGGGGAAAGAGAGCTCGTCATCCTGGAAAATCAACTTATAAAGGTAGGTAGAAAAGGAGAGAAAAAGAAACAATGGAAATACAAAACAGCCCCCAAAAGGTAAGATGGCATCGGTAAGTCTTCACATATCAATATTAACTCTCAATGTAAATACATTAAATTCACCAACCAAAAAACACAGAGTGGCCGGATGGCTAAATAAACAGGACTCAGCTATGTGCTGCCTACACCAGATCCACATCAACTCTAAAGACATACATAGGCTCAGAAAGAAGTTTTGGAAAAAGATATTCCATCCAAGCAGAAACTAAAAGCTGATGTAGCTATACTCATGTCATACAAACAGATTTCAAGCCAAAAATGGTAGCAATGGACAAAAAAACACCAAAAAAAAAAATTCCAGATTATATAATGCCAAAAAAGTCAATTCATCGAGAAGATATAACATCATAAATATATACACACCCAACATTGAAGCACCTAAATATATTAAGCAAACACGAACAGATCTGAAAGGAGTAATGAACAAAAATACAATAGTACAATACTAGTGGATTTCAACACCCCACTTTCAATAATGGATAGACCATCCAAACAGAAAACCAATAAGCAAACGATGGACTTGAATTATACATTAAACCAAATAGACCTAACAGATACTTATAGAAATTCTATCCATCAGAAGCCAAATATATTTCCTTCTAAACTTTTCTTGAATACATTTTCTTTAAAAATTTTAATCTTATAAACATAATGTTGACCCAAGCACAGAGAATGCATACTGTATATTTCACTCATATAAAATGTGAAATCAGAATAGTGCTTACCTTTGGGTGTCACTGGAGGGGGCGGTGGGGCTCAGGTACTGGTGACATTCCATCGAGGTCCTATGTAAGTAATTGTATAGACATATTGTGAGAATTCATCAAGCTGTGAACTTTTGATTTGTGTACTTTCTTTTTTTTCCTTTAAAGATTCCATTTTTATTATTTTCAGAGAGAGGAAAGAAGAGAGGCAAAGAGAAACAACAACGAATGGTTGCCTTTCACCTGCCCCCAGCTGGAGACCTGGTTTGTAACCTGGCTATGTGCCCCGGATGGGAATCGAATCAGCGACCTTTGGGTTCGAAGGCAGGTATCCACTGTGCCACCAGCCAGGGCCTGTGTGCTTTATTCATGTTATACAATAAATAGTTACATTCATGAGTTAATCTGAACATTTATGTCCGATGATACTAAGGAATTGCTGGGTGTTTTCTTTATTGATTGTACTACTGGTATTTTGTTCTAAGTCTTATTTTTTGGAAGTACATACTGAAATATTTATGGATAAACAGTAGGGGAAGAAGGAAAGGAGAAAGCTGAAATTTAAATCGACTGTGTGTTGATAACTGTTGAATCCAGGTGATGATTACATGAATGTACATTAGTTGTTCCTCCATATATATTTGGAAGATGCTCTAATGTCTTGATAAATTTGAGAAGTAGTATTAATAGCATCAGGGAACATAGTCATTAACCTTGCCCCAGGTTGGGCTACTTCTTCTGATCACTAATCTAAACCATTTCATAAAGACCCTCACAAATTTTGATCTCAGAGGGGGATCTCTGAAATTATTCTCATACGACATGAAGAGAGAATCTTTTTGGAGCCTTCAATCCCCTCCCATTGTCGAATGTTCCTCTGAGAGATTCTAAATTTATAAGAAGAGAAAGCAGTTAAGAGTCTGTGGACTGCTAGGGAGTTGCTATGAAGAGCTGGCCATGTAAGTTCTTACAATGAATAAGTTTAAGACTAAATGGAATGGAAGCAAAACATTTATCCAAATGAAATTCTATTAATTTTCCAGGAATGGGAGTGATACAAAAATAATTTACTTGAATTGTTCTCAAACATACATTGTCAGCTGAGAAACAAAAACACAAATTGGAATTTGATTTAGGAATTAATAAGCAGATATGATTTGGGGGAAATTAAGGTATTTATCAACTTCTGTGAAACTCAGGACTGTCTGTGTGAATCTAAGCTACCATGCACTCTACCATATCCTCCGTGCTCAGGGGGTTCCCTAGTGACAGCCACCCACCCAGCCTGAGGCCTTCAGTCCTATCCCTATCCATGCAAGGTTAGCAGCCCACCACTGCCATGTATACTTGTTTTTTCCCACTCGCAGGTCATCTCCATTTATGGAGACTCAGCTTTCCCTAGCAAACACCCACATGACCATCAGCTCCTTCTGCCCTGGGGCATTCCTCCTGCCAAGAACCTATCACAAGAAAAAAAGACAACCTCCAAAATTCAAAATAGTAACAACAAAACCCTCTAGAATGTCCAAGCAAGGCACTATTTTTTTAAAAGGATGTTATTTATTTATTTATAGAGAGGGAAGAGAAACACCAATGTGTGGTTGCCTCTCATGCACCCCCAACTAGGGACCTGGCCCACAAGGCAGGCATGTGCTTTGACTTGGAATTGAACTGGTGACCCTTTGGAGTGCAGGGTCCACTGAGCCACTCTAGCCAGGGTGAATAGCACCATTTGAAGTAATTATAGAATTCTTTGGAGATATTCATTTACTTCTAGAAAATCCGGAGAGCAAAGTCAGTAAATTTTTCTGCAAGTTCAAGACAGGGACAGAATAGAAGGACATTTTCATATTCTTGAATCTCCTTCCACTTTTTTGTGCTACTCATGAGTAAGCTTTCGCACAAAAGCTTTCGCACTGGTGTCTGGTTGGGAATAATCTGACTGTTTTAGAAACATTTATAGTGGCACAGGGGTTTAGAGGACAGCTGGCTAACCACACATTCATGTCACTTTGAATCAACAGGCAAAGAGATCCTTCTTCAAGGGGAAGGAGTTCCAATCTGGTGGTCATTAGCAAGTGTGCTTTGGGAAAATCTGTTTCCATGTGTAAACAAGGAGGTGACAGGCTCAGAGCAACACTTTCATTGGCCGTTGGAAAGGAGTAAGGATTTAGTGCATGGCCACCCAACAGGCAGGTGTAGCCCCTATAATTCTATGTAGCTCCTGAGGAGTAGGAATGTGCTAGTTTCATGACAGGTAGCACAGAGGTGTCAGAGCATGGGCTTTGGTCTGCTGGCCAGAGTTTGCCAAACCTCCTTTCCTCAGAAAACAGAGACAACACCAGTGCCTGTAGCATTGGCTTCTGTGCAGATTAAGTGAATTTGTCCAAGCAAGCTTAGAACAGGGCCTCCTGTCTCATAGCCAGCATTTAGTAAATGTCGGCTATTTTGAATTGAGGGTGTAAATCCTCAAGGAGGGTGATGAGCCCAGTGTGCTATTTAAAAGGAAAATTCCAGAGAAACATGGAAGAGTCACACTTTCAACTCATAGATCAGAACTCACTTTAATGGAGCACAAAGAGACAGTCAGGTGGCGGGGGAAGGTTGTATGGCATAATTGGAAGAGTGTTGGGCTAGTGTTAAGAGGTCTTGTTTGAAGTCCTGTGTCATTTCCACCTTTGTGACTTGGTATCAAGCAACTCGTCCTTCTGAGTTCATAAGGGGAGTTGATGTTTCTGGTTGCCTCTAGCTTAAAAATTTGATTTGATGCCAAGTAGTAGTTAGATCACTGCTTCTTTTGGATGAAGTGATAGTGGTTTTTTTTTTTTAAGTGTCACTTTGTGCCCTCATGCCTCCATTGTCCTCTTGTTTGAGTCATTTTGACTGATTTAACTGAATATATGATGATGGGCTCAAGTCAGAAGTTCCAGAGCCACCCCGAAACACAAACTGGCACTAAGGTAGAATTTGACAAATATTTTTAAGATACCAGGATATATGTCTTTCATCTTCATTAATAACAGTGCTGTGATAAATATGTCCTTTGTTGGGGGTTTTCCCCTATAAAACCATTTGCAGAGACCCAGCCACAGTGCTGACAAGTTTCCCTGGTTGCAGTCTGCTCACAAACCCAGAGAGCCAGTCAGGGTTACGCCACCCCTGGGGCCTCAGAACAGGGGGACGCTGGCCGCTGCGAGACCAGAAGCCCCTGCTGGCTTCCCAGGAGTCAGTGTGCACCTGCTATGTTGAAGCCCAGCCATCAGGAGGAATTGGGTTACTTAACGCTACAGCAAGGATGGCAGATCTAAAAAAAGATTAAAGCTGACAAGCTCAACTTCATACAAAATATGCCTTCAAGAATAACCTCTGAAAGGCATTTAAAACCACCTTTCTGAAATGATTTTTTTTTAAGCCCTCAATCTTGACATGCATCGATATTTTCTTCAGCTAATTCCTTTGAAGAGGCTGTGCTCATTATCAATTCAAAACTGAAACTGATGCACTCACCAGGAAGGATAAATGAAATCCCACAGACATTATCATGCAAATTTAGTCTTAAAGACCCGCAGTTGTTAAAAAAAAAAAAAAAAAAGTTCAGTTGTATATAAGCATCTTGGCACTTCCGTGCAAGACACAGATTTATAGAATATCAGGACCGGCTTATGGAGAATCAAGCAGGGCTATCACATTTTTTTTTGAAATACTGTAAGTGCAAACTGAAATTTATAAGAGCTGCCATAATATTCAAAAGGCAAAACCTGACGTACAACATCTAATCTCCAGGTTTTCATCGGTATTATTTCAGGGGGAAAAATGGCTGAGAGAGCCCCAGATCAAATCCTTTATTCACAAAGGTTTCACATTCTTGGTAAGGGAAAACTAAACCAGTTTGAAAGGTATAGGTAGGATCTAAAGAGCACTAGGTATGGGGAAAAAACAAAGCTAAATCAGGCAAAGATTCTGCCACTGCTGTAGTGCTGAGAGGAAGTGAAGAATAGACAAATAACTGAAATACAAAGTACAGTGGGATAAATACCTTAAGAGGTACCAAAATGCTTGCAAGTGGTTGTGTTATAAGAGATTGGATTTGGGGAGACAAGATATTTTGTGTGTAAAACGTTATTTCAGCTCAGTTTTGAAAGGTATGCTGGGTACAACAGCAGACACGTAGATGGGAAGCAGCTACCTGAGGGGATAGGCAGACCTGGAAACACAGAAGAGTTGGCTTTGGGGGGCACAATGTGGGCACCCCAGCCACAGGGCCAATCACCTGGACTGGAGGTGCCCCACTGAGTACAGGTGCTGAGAGACAGTGCAGTTCATCCTTTATTCTGCAGACACTGTTCCTCTAGGGACTTGTTTACCCTGTGAGGCGTCGAACCATCTTTAATTAAAGCAACTGAAGTTGAACCCTGAAAGAAGAACTGACGAGGAAGGAAGGAACTAAAGGTGTGTGGAAGAGGGGATTGATGGAGACATAACAGAGGAATCAGAGGGAGACAGGACTGGGATGGAGGTTCCTGTCAGAAAGCCCATCTGTTTCCTCAGAGGCCAGCAAGTATTTTCTGTTAAGGGCCAGGTGGTCTGTATTTCAGACTTGGCAGGCTACACATTCTCTGTCTTATCGCTTCCACTCTACCACCATATTGCAAAATCAGAAATAGATGATACAGAAATGAATGAACATGACCATGTTCCACTAAAACTTATTTACAAAAATGGGCCAGATTCTGTGCCCCATGGGCCGTCATTTGCTGATTTAGAGAATCAGCCAGGAAGAATAAGCATACCATGTATGATAGATAGTATTGGTCAAAGCTAAAAGCAATTAAAGTCTTTCTTTGACTTTTTCATAAAGTAGGAAGCTAGGGTATCTGTTAAGAAATGTAGGTAGAAAACAGAAGGGCATGGAGATATCTGAGAATAATCCTTACGGGGATGAAAACCCACAGAGCAGCAAATTTGAGGGTTTTTAAAAAAGGTTTTATTTATTTTTAGAGAGAGCTGGGGGAGGGACAAAGAGAGGGAGAGAAACATGGATTCATTGCCTCTTGAATGTGCCCCTACTGAAGACCGCAACCCCGGCACGTATCCTGACCAGGAATTGAACCAGCAACCTTTTGCTTTTCAGGAAAACAGCCAATGAACCGAGCAGCACCGGTTAGTAGTTTAAATCCTTAACAGAGCCAATTAACAGTTATGGAATCCAAGTGGAGAATAAAGTCTACAAAAACACTGAACAGCCTGGTACTTGGTAAATTCTCAGACATGGTCTCTGTCTATGTTGCATAACCAAAAGGCAAAGAAGATCAAGGCATTATTTATGTCAGTGTCCTGGGAAGGATATGCTATTATAAAGTCCAAAAAGAAGGGCTGCTTATTTCTCCTCCTAAGTTTCATTCCACAACACCCGTCAGGGTCACCCACACACATTCAAGCACTGTATTCGGGAGACAAGCAATCAAGTGCTGGCTGGGACCCAAAGAGGGAATGAGAAGGCAATGAATCAACGAATCGATATTTCTCATCCATCAAGTTACCAGCAGTAAGAGCCAAGGATGATCTAAAGGAACATAATTCTCTGTATTATCCATACTCTTGGGTGCAGAGCTAGTCCAGGCAGAGGAAACACAGGAGCATAATGAAATGGAGACACGAGAGCAAGCAGTGGGCTCTTTCATTTACAGAAATGGCTTCCTTTGAGAAAAATGACTAGCGCTCTTCACATTCCCCCCAAGGACCAGAAGCTAGTTCTGGGGTTCCCACATACTGTGGAGCAGAGTGTCACATGCCAGTCAAACAGAGCCTCTGATGGGGAAGAGTGGCGGGTCCCAGTGGGTACCTTTCCATTTCCTTTGAACCCTGCTCCAGGGGAATGGTTGAGGTTCCGGGCATTTAGATGAGGGAAGCAGTTACAAGCATCACACTGAGCCCCAGAATCACCACAGCTGGAAAGACAGGAATAGTTGCCACCTATTTGAACTTGCTAATTTGCCTGAAACTGACAGAGCAAGACTGTCAGAGAGGCTTCTGTGACGCTGTCAGTCTCTCCCTAAGAGGATTTCCGTCATTTGGCCTTCACCCCTGCTGTATTAAGAAGAGCTGTGCTCCAAGCTGCTCTTAATCATCTGTCACCTCAAACCATCCCTTTGTTTCATGGGGTAACAACTCACATCCTGACTCCACTGCTAAAAGTGGGGTTAGAGTTCTCTATGGTAACGGCGGGCAGCTGTAGGCACCCGTCAAGCTTTCAGAGTTGCCTCTGCAGTGAGGAGGTTGAAAATCCCAGCTCACGGCCCCAGAACATTCAACATCACCACACCGCACGTTACGTCCTCACCACTGACATCAGGCGGCTACTTGGAGTTAAAGGCTTGGAAATGCCCATCTAAGCAAGGACAGGGAACCATGATAAACAGCCTGTACAAAGGGGTAAGAAAACTAAACGCTGGGGCTTAAGGTACACCATTCCTCTTATTAATCAAACAGGGACTGCAGCAACCGATGCTTCCTGCCTCCTAGATCTTATTACTATCTTTGCTTTGCTGTTGCTGTACATAAAACAAGGCAACACTTACTAGGAGCTGGACACTGTGCTTCTCAAGAATATTCAAGAACATTTGCCCCAGTTTTACAGAGAGAGTTTGAATTTAGAGAAGTTGGAGCTCATGCGCAAAATCACACAGCTGTGGCTGGTTGGGAGTCAAGCCCAGGTGTGTCTGGCCCCAAAGCCTGTGTGCTAATCCACACCGAGGCCAGTGGGCCCCGAGGAGGCCATTCGGTGACCTCTGAGCTCCCTCCAGTGGGGGGCGAAGCCACAGGGCATGTACCCACAGGGCCCAGCTGGGTGCCCTGGCATCACACCAGTGCAGAAAGCAGGCACCATGAAAAAAAGTGCTGCAATATTCATAACCCAGTCAAATATACTCCGGCACATTCTTGGTTAAAAACAGGAATCAAGTTCGCATCTGGTAAAAGTAAATGTAGCTTGCAAATTGTTTTTCACGTATAAAATCTCATGGTAACCTTAGAAGGAAAGCAGGGCAAACACTCTTTTTGTGTTTTTTTTCCTGATAAAAAAAATACGTAAAGTTTCTAAAAGGTTAGGAAGTCCACCTAACCTTACATAGCTAATAAATGAAAAGATCTGGATTAGAAACCTCTTCTTTTTTTGGTTTGAAGCCCAAATTCTCCTTCTAATATCAGGACGCTTCTATTGTGTGTGCTGCTCATTTAATAGATCTGCAAAGAAATTTCTCAGATTTTCACTTCAGCTTCCTGAGCAATGGCATGTACCAGTGCCATAGTCCTACTCCAGGGAAATTAGGATGATCTAAACAAACAAACAAAAATGTACAAAACTGTTCTTCGCTTATGAGCAGCAGCTAGATTTAGGTTGCTAAAGTAAAACAAAAGTGGGAAATCTGACCATATTATACCAAGTGAAGCCAGTAACACTAATGCTATCATAAAAACTAGTCAGATAGCCATGGGGATGTAAAGTACAGCACAGGGAATACAGGCAATACTATGATAATAACTACGTGTGGTGCCAGTTGGATATTGGAAATATCCCGGGAAACACTTTGTAAAGTATATGATTGCCTTACCACCATGCCATACACCTGAAGCTAATACAAAGTAATAGTGAATGTAAACTGTAACTTAAAAAAAGCAAAACAGCAACACAAGAAGGGGGTGGGGGGAAGGTAGGGTGTAGAGGGGTAGGCCAGTCCCTGGGCAGGAGCGTGATAATATATTTGTGGTGATTAAGGTCAGAGACAACCAACAGGCAGCCGGACAGCTCAATGCGGGAGGCAGGGGCAGGCACACACAATTGTAAATGAAGCAAAGAGCACAATAGGAAACAGAAGGAACCAAAGGTCAATACTTCATGAAAACTGAATCCAAGTCATTCATCACAGCAAAGGTGTATACGAGAAGAAAATAAGTTGCTAAATGCATACCATTATACAATCCCAACAGTCTCCTAACATAGGGGAAGGAGGCCTGAGAAGGGAAGTTGAACCCTGGAAGCTTAGTAAAAGACCAAAGTATCCGGTACACAAGAACAACTCTTTTCAAAGTCAGGGCGTAGTTCTTTGCTGCCTTCGTCTTAGTACTATCAGGTGAACTTGGTTATGAAGGGCTGGGGGAGCAGTTGCAACAATCCTAGCTGTCAGTCCCTCTGTCGACAGTTGCTATTTTCTCCTACTGCTATGTCTATTTTTTCCTACTGCTATTTCCAGCGTCCCCCTTATCTTGTCGGTGAAGGGGCGCAGCAGTTACACCCCCACGGCAGGGCTGCTCCCTCCCCACCCTGGAAGCAACTGCTGCAGCTCTGGTGGAGTAAACCTCAGATTCTGCTAAAAGTCCGGCCAGGGTCCAGGATTCCCAGGGCCCGTGGAGTAATGGCGCTGCGGTCTAAAGGAACGTGTTTGAACGCAGACATCAACAAGAAGCCCTAGAACCAAGCAATCACGGTGGGAGAACCCTTTACCACCTCAGTTTCTGAGAGGGAGGACTAGACTTGCCTGTGGGCTTAAACTTTTTAAAATAGAAACTCCAAATCATTGTAATAACAAATACTGACATACTAGGTTCTACCCTATAATTACTAAAGTCACTGAATTTCAAAACATTTTCATAAAGATCAAAAATGGAACGCTACTGTGCGTAGAAAGAACTTACAGACCTGTCAAAGGTTTTCACTGATTTATCCTCACTAAACCCAGTTTGTTTTGAAATGTGATAAGCCTGGGTTTTTATTATTTTAACCTAAATTTCATTTTTAAAACTATCTCCCCACAAGCGCATTGTCTGCTTAAAGAAATGATATGGGTGTTACTATTTTCTGCTAAATCTTTGAGTAAATAGATTTGGAAGATGCTTCAAGTCCAGGCATCGATAGCTTTCTGCTTGCTCTCTAAGTTCTTTTTTGCAGATACGCATCCTGCCCCCACCCGCAAACACACACACACACACACACACACACACACGCCAAATCACCATGATAAACCCAGACCTTTGCTGTGAACCCTCTAATGTCTATCCATTTTCCCAAAATCCACCTAGATATGAACATTTGCTAATTACCAAAAATATGCGCAGGGTAATAAAATACAACAAAATCAACTAGAATTTTGCTAAAATTATTCCAGCATCAGTTCTTTGAGTGACCGAGGAAGACATACATTCCAAAAAAGCCATTTTACCTGGTTGGCCGATGAAAAGCAACGAGGAAGGCTTACAACGGAAATCCGAGGCTGACCTTATGTAGCGGTGGGTCTGGCCCACGGACCAGCACCATAAGCATCACCTGGGAGCTTGTTAGAAATGCAAATATCCTCAAACACCACCCCCAGGCTCTGAGTCAGGACTGTGGTGGGTATGGTGGGCCCAGAAATCCGTTTCACAAGGCCACTGGGTAACTGTAATACTCTCTCCGGTTTGATGTAGTTTGAAACCACTAGCTAACAGCGTTGGACTGAAACTAAAGTTAAGTAGAAACATCTGTCACTTAAAAATTGTACCATTCCATGACTTCCTAAAACAGCACCAGATTTTTTCAATAAAATTTTCATTTTGGAAGGTGTATGTTTTCAACTATTGCAAAGATGGTGGTCCCATTCACACATTCCCCACACCTTCAGTTTCCCCAGTGTTAACATCTTGCATTTAGTATGGCACAGTTGTCACAATAAATGAACCTGTAATGACACATGATCAATTTGCTACAGCCTATACAGGTTTCCTTAGATTTTCCTTTCTGTCCTATTTCTGTTCTACACCCCATCCTGGATACCACATTACATTCAATTGTCATGTTTCCTGGGGTCCCTCTTAGCTGTGATAGTTCCTCAGGCCTTCTTTGTTCTAAGGAGTACTGATGAAATATTTTTCAAAGGTCTGCTAGGTGTGACTTCTCATGATTAGACTAGGGTTATGGGTTTGGGGAGGAAGACCACCATGACATTCTTGTATCACCTCAAAGATAGAAACTACCCACATGACTTATCACAGACAAGGTTAATTTGGATCACACACTAAGGTAGGATTCATCAGATTTCTCCACCATAATGTTATTCATCTTTCCTCTTTCCATACCATACGCTTTGGAAGTAAATTACTGTGGGCAGCTGCAACTGATGGAAGGCGGGGCTATGCTCCACCTCCTCAAGGGTGGAGCATCTACTAAAACAGCCTCAGAATTTTGCACCTGAAATAAATGAATAAAGCCTATCTTGATGTTTGAGATGTTTCTAAAAAGAATTGAAAGCTCAAACTAGGTGAGTCATCAACATAACGACAATAAAAACATCCATCATGACTTGGGAAATGTGGCTGCCAATGGGGGTGAAACGTGTCTGCTCAATTGCAAACTGATGTCAAAAAATGGGGACAGTCCTGGCTGGTAGCACAGTGGATAAGGTGTGGGCCTGCAAACCCAAAGGTCGCTGGTTCGATTCCCCAGCCCGGGCACATAACCAGGTTGCAAGCCAGGTTTCCAGCCAGGTCTGTGGCTGGAGGCAGGTGAAAGGCAACCATACATTGATTCTTCTCTCCCTCTCTGCCTCTTTCCCTTCCCCTCTCTCTGGAAATAATAAATAAAATCTTAAAAAAAAAAAAAAATGGGGACAGGCTATCATACTGGATACTAGTAGTGACAATATATAGTCACCATGGTGACTGCCATGCCTTTTGCAGACAAATCCAGGATCTCTTTTCAGTTTAAATATCTCTGCCCTTTTCCTCCAGTAGCTGTCACCCTGGGCTGAAAGCTGATCACAGCTGGGGAGTGCCTGGGAGGCTGTGGCATTGGCATTTATTTTATTTTTAAAGATTTAATTTCATTATTTTTAGAAAGAGGGGAAGGGAGAGAGGCAGAGAGGGAGAGAGACATCAATGTATGGTTGTGTTTCACCTGCCTCCAGCCACAGACCTGACTGGAGACCTGGTTTGCAACCTGGTTATGTGCCCTGGCTGGGGAATCGAACCTGCGACCTTTTGTTTCGCAGGCCAGCACCTTAACCACTGTGCTACCAGCCAGGGCTGGCATTGGCATTTAAAAAGCTCCCCAGGAGATCTGAATCGGCCACCAGAGCTGGAAAACCACTGCTCTCCAAACTGCCATTCTTCTCAGGTGATAGCTTTTAAAAAGCTAGAAACTGAAGGCAGTGTTCATCATAGTTGCAGGCACTTCTAAAACAGCACAGCAGTGGTGGTAATTAACTCCACCAGACTGAGAATTTCAGTCTCAGGAAAGACCACACTGAGGAGGGAAAAAGAGAGAAAGCAAATGATATTCAAAGATGCAGAAGGCATAGCCCTGCCTTCAAACTCTCACCAAAAGTAATGTTATAATGAAACAGGGAAAATGGAATATGAATACTAATGGTAGTAGCTGTGGAGCAGTAATAATGGTCATATTAGCAGCCAACATTTATTAAATTCTTACTTTAGGCCAGGTCTAAAATCTGTTCTATTTGCAACCAACTGAGGTAGGTACCATTATTATCTCTATTTTACAGATGAGGACACTTATCCAAGTTTCTCTAGCTAAGAAGTGGCCAAAGATGGGTTTCTTAGCTTGGCCATCCCACTCCAGGGCCTTTGCTCTGTATCATTTCTCCTCTCTCTCTTAACTGCATCCCAGACCTGCAGGAACACAGGAAGGAGAAGTGATTCAGCCCAGGGACGTTCAGAGTAGGTTCTCAAGAGAGGTTATCGAAACTGAGAAGAGACCGAGCTGAGAGTGGAGTTGTTGTGAAGCAGTTTGGTTGGGAACAAATGAGACAAAGGTCACTTAATTCAGTTGTTCATTGTCAGGATCAAGGCCTGAGGAAGGAGTATTGGAAGCAAGCTAGGATAGTGGTTGGGCACATTTGCAAATTTAATAAAGGTATGTTACCGTAGATAGCCAGTGGGGGCGCTGGGGATTCTCCCCATTGGCCAAGAGGGCGGCAGGGGGAGGCTCTTCCATGAACAACCAAAAGCTAGAAAGATGACTAGGTAGGACTCAGCAAGCCAAAAGCTCGCAAGACAATTGGATAGGAAAGAAAGCTGTCCCTTCCCTATCCATATAAGAACCTTGAGCTTGAGCAGGAAGATGAGGATGGTCTTTGGGACAAGACCATCCACGAGTCACCTAGGATGTGCAATACCTGAAGAAAACCTCTTTCCTCTTGCCCCAGCACCTGCCTCGTAAGTTTAGCGATGGTGGCTGCAGGCATATGCAATGAAGAAAGGTTGCAGAGCCTGGCACCACGTTTTGGATATCTCCCACGATCTTCTCCCTCATCTTCTTTGCCATGTTCTTTGTGCTAGGAAGTCCGCCTGGCCAACATGGAATACATTGACGAATCCTCTTTGACCTCTGGTTTCTGAAGGTATCAGCCAGTTGTGGAGCCTGAGCAAGAGATTAGAGGGAGCGAGAAGAGTGAGGTCAGGGCATTCCTTACCTGGCTCCCTTCCTGAAGTTTGCCCAGGGCTGGCTGTCCCCTCAAATGAAAGTGACTGTTTTGCTGCTTGTGGCTTCTCTACATGATTCACTTTCCTATATGATTCTTTCCCTCCAGTTCCTTCCAATTCTTCCTGGTTTCTTTAGTCCCACAGTTGGTGGTAATTGCTCCCTGTCCCTGGTCCAGAGCTGTTTGCCCACACCATCAAAATAGGTAGTTCCTTTGCAAATTAACCCTCCTCTGATTGTCCTAATTTGGTTTGCCATGTGGTTGCTATTGAGATTCCCAACATATAAAACCAGGTGCATATCCTCCTCCGTGCATTTGCCAACAATGGTGCCTAGAGCTGCTTCTCCACAGCCCGTGTGGAAGCATATTTAATGCTCTGTGGCACTGACAACAATTCTAGCCACTTGGCTTTCATGTTTCCATAATAACATGGAATAAGCAAGTGGTCCTACCAGTGACTCCTCGTGCAATAACCCCCTTGTTCCAGCTCTGATTGCTGCCCACCTAGCAATAAATATTAATAATAATAAACCAACCCTTGTTGGTCAGAATATTCTGCTTCCGGTGCTTAAATACATTTTTTCTCTTCTTAAGATAATGGTTTGATGCTCTACCTTAGACTTCTCTTTCATTGATCAACTTCCTTCCAGCTGTATAGTTTATTGGTCTTTTCCCCAAATCCTTAAACTATAGGCCTGTTTAACTTATATAATTAACAATACCATCAGTTTATTAAGAATTAAATTATAATAATAAAAAACCCTAATATCATGGAAAGTGATGTGCTGGTCATTAGGACTTCATGACTGATTTAATCCTTATAGGAGTCTGGTATAGGTAATACCATTATCCCCATTTACATGTAGAGGACAGAAGGCTAAGTGGGAACAGCTGACACTCTATGGCTCATATAAGAAGTGGTGTTGGAGGCCTAAGTTGAGCTCTGGGTGAGCAGATTTTATGTAAGTCTACCTACATATTAGCTTCTTCCTTGCCCATGTTTCTTTTCACACTTCTCTATCTTTTCTTCTTTTTCTTCCTCTTCTCCCATCTACCTCTTCCCCTTCCTCTTTCTTATAATTAATAAATACAACTTTCCAAACACTTGCCATGTCCAGGGCCATGTTCTGTTAGCTGAGGATGGAGAAACTTCAAAGACATGACTCTTGGATGGGCTCACAGTCTTAGCTGAGCTAGTTTGTATACATTCAAAGAAAGCATAGGTGGCACATAGTTTGCACCCATAAAAGAGGTCTAAACAGTGACGATACAATCATTCAGAAGGCACATCAATGGCCTTGGGCCTTGTTGGGGAGATGAGGAAATGTCTTTTGTAGGAGGTAGAAGTTGAGGTAAGTTTTGAAAGAGAGTAGGGTCTACCGAAAGGAGATGCTATAACATTCTTCAGTTACCTATTTAGAATCCGTAGCAAGGAAAGTTTCCTGAGGAACTTTGGTAAAAGATGTCAGGGCTTTTTTCTTTCCCTCTTATTCTCTCACCAGAAGTCAGAGAGGATGCTCTTGCTTGTCAACAGGTGGCAAATGCTGCTAATGACTAGAGGTGGCATGTTGGGAGTTGTGACTAGAGAAGAACTTGGCCTTAAATCTCTAGGAATCTAAGAAAAGAATAAGAACAGCTTCTTAATGAAAACAAAGACTCTTACCCGCTACCACAGATTTTGTATTTTGATATGAAATATCCTAAAAATTTAGTTTTGAAACAATAAGTGCTTTTCTCCTAGAATGGCAGGAGGTCCAGCCAATAATTTATATGCATAAATTTGACATTGTCCAAATATCAACTCCCCTGCCTTTTTGTCTTGTGATGTTCAGAGAGAGAGAAGTCCTAACAAAAATGATTTGCCATGCTGCCTGGAGCTAACCAAATGGATTTAGACAAAGGACTCTGATAGCAGATGTAAATGCTTTATGCAAAACTAGATTGTACGTTAAAGAAAATGAGACATCTCTATAATTGTTCTGTTTTTATCATAAAATACCTGGTAGCATTTAACATTTTCTATTCTATATAATACCTGATTAGAAAGTTCAGTTTCAGGATGTTAATTAGAATATGCCATGTATCACCACTTAATTAATGTGAAATCTTGGGCAAAGGTTTCTTTATTAATTATTATTTCCTTATGCTGCTTCTGAAACTTTTGAATTTTCCCTGTTATGTCAAATTCCCTTTGCAATTAAATAATTTAGAGAAAAAACACCCAGTGAAGTCACATAGATACCAAAATCCACATAGGATCTAATGTTTTAAAATGTGTTCTATTGTGGATATAACTTGATATAGTATAAAAATCCTATTTCTTTCATTGTTGTTTTGGTTTAACAGTATTCTTAGCATGGCAATGCAATTTTAAATGCAATTGTGTAATTCCAGGATTAATAGCTCTGCCTCTCTCACCAAAATGCAAGAACTGCAAGAATAAGGCTCTGCCCAGTTTGCCTGCCTTTGAATCCCCACAGCTTATTAGCACAGTACCAGACACAAAGTAGGTGCTCAATGTATATTTGAGAGTGAATTGTGAAAATCTGATAGGAAGATCGCAGGCAATGGATGTTAAAATATTTAAATATTAAAGAAATGTAAGCAAATAACCATAGTGAAATACCGCTCTGAGGGATGTTCAATGATTTGCTAAGCGATGATTGATCATTCAGCCACGTACCCCTGCCCTGCCCCTCTCCCCTCCTGCTCCTTCCCAATCATGGACTGTAATGCAGACAAGACATATTTGGTGTTGGATCTTGCTGAGGAGAGAAAGGAATTCTCATAGTTTGGTTGCTAAAATTGTGAGTTCTAAGTAAATAGAGTAACTTCTCTTGAAAGAGACTAATGGCTAAGATTCTGGTTACCAATTCCAATGTGTGGGGTTTTCCTCTGATGCAACCAAGGAATTGTCGAATACAGCTGGGTGTCCTATAATTCAACTGGATTCTGACACTATCGACACCAAGGTAGCATCAGCTTTCACAGGTTAAGGGCTCAGTCTCACAGGATGGCACTCCACTTCAGACGCCAATCTCAAGTTGGGCTATTACCTGCACGTCTGATCCGCCGGCTATAAATGACAGGTTCCCACAACCCCCTTGTTGGGTTTGATTAATGGGCTAGAGTGGTTCACAAAACTTAGGAAGCAGTGTACGCACTGGCTTACCAGTTTATTGCAAAGGAAATTAAAGGATACAAATCAACAGCCAGAGGCAGAGATGCAAAGGGTGAAATCCAGAACAGAGCAGCTTCTATCTTGGTGGAGTTTGGGACCTGGCAGGGTCCATGGAAGCATTTCAGTTCGCCAGCCTGGAAGCTCCTGAAGCCCCTGAAGCTCACCCTTTTCGGGTTCTATGGAGGCTTCAAAAACAGGCATGGTTGATTAAATCGTTGGCCATTGGTGATTGATGCAGCCTCCACTCCCTTATCCCTTCTTGGAGTCACTGGAAGGGGGACCTAGAAAGAGAGAGATCGAGATCAGTTACCTACCATAGGTGCCCAGATAAGAGATCAAAACCACAACCTAGGCATGTGCCCTGACTAGGAATCGAACCCGCCTGTTGGCCAACCAACTGAATAACCTGGCCAGGGCAACATATATTATTTCTTGTAAGTCACAATACACGATGGTCCCAACATGGTCACCAACAGGTAACAATATAAGTGAGAATAAAAAAAGGCGTAATAGAATACCAATATCTTTACACTGCTCAAGCCACCATTTTAAATTCATGATCAGATTCCTTGTGCGTCACATTACTAGATCCAGTTAGACTTATTCCAAATAAGGTTGAGCCCAGTGCACAGTAACACCGAAAGAATACATTTGGTGGGGGTAATGAATTGAGATGTCTACTTACCAGTTTTAGACTACTAATTTGAGATTTCAAATAGCAAGTGTCCCAAAGTGATATTTTTCTCTACTTAAGTCTCTTTATCAATTAAAACTCAATCAAACCAAAAAATGGTCCATTTTATAAGTTTACCTCCTTTAGTAGTTCATTTTAAATGATTTCCAGGGAGGATAAGGCACTAAACCTTCACTTGAACCTTAACATTTTCCATGAAATATGACTTTATGGAAAACAGGGATGCAATAAAGTATTGGGCTGATGATTCATACCCTTAGGATGTATGTAAATACAGCACTTCTTGTTACCCACCACCAGTGATAGGTGTAACATAATCTGCAATGAATACAGCCCCAGAGAGCTGTTATTTCTGAGGCTAGTTACAAAAGTTGTGCCAACTATTCATGAGTCTGTACAGGAAAAATTGAATTGTATGTTGTTGTTTTTCTAGTCCCAAACCATACACTCTGCAAGGCTGCTTTAGGCGCACATTATAGAGCAGAAAACAAATAAAAAATAGCCCCTTTCTTGCTGTCTGGGGAGAAACCAGAACTTATGCTGGATTTTTAAAATGAAAATTTTAATGTAAAGGGGAATAATAGAAAAGAATATAAATTATAGTCCAGCAGAGATCAGCCAATTTAACCCCCTTATGTGACACATGAAGAAACAGAGGCTCCGAGGAGTCTGACCTCTTCAAGGTCACCCAACTTACTGTAAAAATGAAGAGAAAGAGATAGTTGGTAGCTGGAGGTCAAACGCCAACATTATAAATGTTGCTAAAACTAAACCTTTAGCTCCTAAACAATATTTAAGTCCTAGAGAACGGTTTATTTACTTCAAGTTATATTGATAACAGTTTACTTTTAATACAATGCAAAATTAGAGGTTTTCTTATAGGAAATTATAATTTTACCTGTGTAGTTTGATGTGGTAGACAGAATGACAGCCCCCTAAACATGTTTGCACCCTGAAACCAGAATCTGTAAAGGGACTTAGTAAATGTTAACAATCTTGAGAGGGGGAGGTTCTCCTGGATCATTGTTTGTATGGGCCTGATGTAATCACAAGAGTCCTTATTAGACAGGCAAGACAGCTAAAGTCAGAAGGGAAGGGAAGACCACAGTAGCAGATGGTCCTGGGGGTTGGGGGAGAGAGTCAGAGTCCACTTCCAGCTACAAGACTAGGAGTGCAGGGGACCTGCGGAGGCTGGAAAAAGCAAGGACACAAAGTCTCCCCTAGGACCTCCAGAAAGAATGCAGTCCTGCCAACCCATTTTGAGCCTTTTTTGTCAAACTTGAGAAGCAAGATCTTCACTGCAGCTCAGGGACTGGGGCCTGATCTCTGCCTCTGTGAATGTGATTATCGTCTCCTTGTCTGGAGTCTTGCTGCCTCTACGGCACTCCGACAGAACCAGAGGCAAGTGCTTTACTCGGAGAAGCCGTATAACCCGTATTCCAGGTCCCGTGTGGTCTCAGAGGAAGCTGCCAACTGCTCTATTCTTTCATGGGCCCCCTTTCTCCCTTTTCAACCTTTGGGGATTAAGTAGGCATATTTTTAGAAGGCAACATGAGCTTTTCCTCTCCTTTTGATTCCAGGAAGGATTTAATTTGGGCCATTTTTAAAAAATCTATGTCAAATCAATTCATTTAACACTGATTTCTCCCATCAACTGTGGTGGTCACTGAGCCAGGAACTGGGGAGCCACCCCAGACTGTCTCTCAAGGCACGCCATCCTTCCCAGCAGCCTCTACCCTGCCCTAGCGTTCGGTAGTCCAGCCTCCTAGACTCTCAGGTGACGTCCTTGAGGGCCTTCTCTCCATAGGGCATATCTGCAATCTATCCTCAAATCTGGCCAATGTGCATCTTTCAAAAATTGCACTGTCCAATACAATAGCCCCTAGCCACATGTAGTCATACAAATATGCGTTTACTCAAAAGTAAAACCTCATTTTCAAAGTCTAACTAGTAACACTGTGAGCATTCAACAGCCACACTGAGTTGAGTGGCCACCCAGTTAAACAGTACGGGTATGGAACAATTTTCATCATGACAGAAAGTTGTACTGGGCAGCCCTGTTCTTAAATGGAAATCTGCTCATGTCACTGCTTCTCAGCTTAATGTTCCTATTTGCCTAAATGACACAAATACTTCGTGTGCCATCCCTTACCCCTTAGTTTAGTGCCACTGTCCTCGAGCACACTGCTCAGTCTCTGGACACCATCCTCTCTCCCTGCCCCTGCCCTGCCACCTGTCTTGCAGGTCTTGGCTCACACGTTGTTCTCTGTGAAGCCTTTCTGAGGCTAGCTTGCGAGTCTACTCTTCCTCTCTTACTGGGAGTTACACAGGTTAACTTCAAATAGCATCTTCACTCTAATCTTTGGTTTGTTTCTCAATAGTTTGTAAGCCCCCTGATGACAAAAACATGTCTTGTGTGTGGATAGTATATATAAAACATAAAATAATAATAATATGTATATTATATACACATGTCACATATATACAAATATACTTGTAATACATGTGTGCGTGCGCGCGTGCACACACACACACACACACACACACACAGACATGTGAGGTGTGTCCTGAAAGTATAGGCTGCATAAAGTGTTTTAATTATATTGACATTGGCTCAATACTTTCGGAACAGACCTCGTTCTGGTCAAGTACCATACATAAGGTATTGAGAAAATATTCTAAATCTCTTTCTTTAGAATTAAGTTCTTTTAAAATGGGTTGCTGTATCTATGGAATTTGTAAGGTGCAATTCTTCCAACAGACTGGAATATGGAGCTTGGATTTTGAAGAAAGGTAGAATTATACTTATATATACTGTAAATTGTAATCTTTTCCAGAAAGTTTACATTGACATAGAGTCACTGGCCATATGACTAGGTTTCCAACTAAATAGAGACATGTCTTAGGTCATAAACATAACTTTAAGTAGCAGTCATGCAAAAGAGCCTATCAGGGAAAGGTTCCAGACAAAACAATTAATAGGGTTCACTTTTCTATTCTAATTCACTTAATCAAATTGCTCCCCTATGTATGGAGAACCATAGAGTTTAACTTAATAATGCAAATATCAGCTTTGCTCACCAACAAACCTTGGTTAAAGCCCTGGTCTCCACGAATGACATTTTCATGGTCAACACTCATGAGAAATATGAGCCTTGTGTACTGGAGAAAGTGGAGAAGTTGAGGCTCATTTTCTTCATAGACATGGCCTCTAATGTGAACATATCCAGCATTTAGAACTAAGTGCCTGAATGACTGAACCATGCTGGATGCCCCATTTCATGCTGATTGATTTGCTATTTATCTTAATTTTAAATAAATGGAATTGTATAAATATACTACATGCATTTTACCAGAAGCTTCCCAAGTGTCCTATCTCTGCTAGATGCCTCATTTATACTTCTCACTTAATCTCTACAAACCATCTTCAACATCGGTACTGCTACCTCCATTTCACGTGTTGGAACTAGGGCCCCGAAGAGAAGAGCAACTCATGCAAGATCACACTGCGACAACGTGGCACAGCCAGGAGATGAAGACAAGGGTGAAGCTAAAAGCCAAATTTCATCATTCACTCTACATTTTCTCAGAAGATAGCAACCTATCCAACTTATGTACTTGAAGGCTTAGATGAACTCAGAAAGTAATGTAGACATTTTTTCCACAGATAATAAAAAAGAAAATCTTCTCTTCAAATACAAAACAAGACACTAGATAATAGCAAAGAATACAAGGCACCTGTTTCCAAATGCTCATGTCCATGCGTCACCTGCGTTTGCCTTCTTTTAGATTTTCCTCATCATTGCACGATACCATGCAAAAAGCTGGGCATGAGAAAGAACATAAAGGTTTGAACCCTTTCTCCTCCTGTTCCTGTGTGACCCACCCCCCAACCTTTGACATTTTGAAATTTACATGGGAGGACCTAAAAAGTATAATTATATCACATTACAACAAGCTATCCTACTAAAACATTAAAATTACCATTCTATGTGAATAGAAAAGGTGTGAAAAGTTGTAAAACAAAACAAAACAAAAAATAATAATAGCTATAAGGGGTTCAATTTTAATATCCATAATAAAAAAGTATTTTAATGTAATAAAGATTTTTTAAAAGAAAATTAAAGATACAAATAAAGAATTTTTGGTTGATCTGAATAAAGCCTCTTTTTTTTTTTTTTGGCGGGTAGGGGGAGTGGTTAATGATTTGTACTCCGCTGTATTTTAAAGAAGGTTAAATATTCAGGGTGTCCAAGTAAGGATTTTGAAGTGCAACGTTTCTTGAGAGGGAAGGCAAGAACCAAATATAAGGAGAAAGAACTGGGGAGAGTTAGCAAACACTAAAAAGAGGAAGAAGAACTGAGACTGTTGGTAGCAAAAGGACAGATAATAAACAGCTTGGAGTGTTGTTTGAAGGATTAATAATCATAAACATAAAGCACTTAGTACAGCACATGGCATAAGAGTTGCTCCCCAAATGGTAGCCATTTTTTAACACAACTGATCCTCTAGATGATGAGATGCAAATATCACTAGGCAAAAGGCCAAGCCAAGTTCAAGATACTGGACATCTATCCAAGCCAACCAGGCCAAAAAATGGACAGGTCTATGACTATGCATGAGACCTGAGGAGTCCCCCAGTGAGACTAGGGGTCACCCCGACCGGGGAAATGAAGCTCAAGGGAGAAAACTTGTGCCTTGATGGACCTGCAATGACATCCAGAGAAGAAAAACTGGTGTGGTGGAGCAAGGTGGGCATGATGTTTGTCTACAACCAAACAGAAACTCATTGAATTACCCCTTTCTAAGACTGAAGAGCTAAGTGTAGAACAGAAGTCCAAAGAGCATTTAAGTATCCTGAGCTGCCAAAATTACAGAAAACCTTGAGCTAGTGGCCAAGAGGACAGATGTATAACAATGATGTTCATCCAGAGAAACAGCTATAAATGATAATGCTCCAGGCCCTGGCTGGTGGCACAGTGGATAAGGCGCTGGCCTGTGAACCCAAAGGTCGCTGGTTCGATTCCCATGACCAGGCACATGACCAGGTGGCAAGCCAGGTCTCCAGCCAGCTCTGTGGCTGGAGGTAGGTGAAAGGCAAATATACATTGATGTTTCTCTCCCTCTCTGCCTCTCTCCCTTCCCCTCTCTCTGAAAATAATAAACAAAATCTTTTAATAAATAAATAAATGATAATGCTCTAAAATTTGCAGCATATTTGCCTACACTTCTGGTCCAACATGATCTTTGCCCTGGACTTTTCCCTTCACAGGATATTAAATACAACTACACCTGTCCTGTGATAACAGAAGCAGTTAAGAGGGTCAGTCGATCATGCAGTGTGCTCAGGGACCCTCGGAGGATTATGGGAGGCTGCTCTGAAGATTACAGACAATCACGCAGGGCAGGAAGAGATTGCTTATCTTGCTGATTGAGATCCTGGGCCTCTGACTTGTGTCTCTGAAACGGTGACCTCATGGGCTGCCTCAAGCAGTTACTTTCACTTGGCTGTGGGGGTGGCATTTGCATAAGAACACTTGGCAGAACACGAGAAAGTTAACAGCACAATTAATAAACTGCCACCACCCTTTTAAGAGTCTATTTTTACTTTTATTCCTGAGTTATGAGAAGTTCCCATCTGAAACGTTACTATTTTCACCGGTACAAGACTAAAATTAAACTGCCTGCTTCTCCTAAGGTCATATTTTTTGTATTCTCCTTGGCAATTGACCCTACCTTATGGAGTCAACTCTATTAAGCAGAGGTTGAGGATGAGCAGTGCTAACATGTTCCTGGTATGATGTAAACTCTGGGGATTAGAGGAGTTAGTAGGATTTAGCCCAAAAAAGAGACACATCCTGAGGATGCTGAACTTCAACTCTTTATCCTGTTTATAAAGGTTTGCACTAAAAGTGGGGAGTTTGGTAGGGATCACCAGTAAGTGAGCTCTGCCAGGTTTGCTTTTTCGCCCCTGGGAAGAGTGAATCCCAGTCTTTTTACAGAGCTTAGGTCCCAACATCTGCGGGAGTTTTCAGGCTCTGGAAAAATTGCTCTGCCATCTTGTCCTGGAACCACTTGAAACAGGACTTACCTGTCTGTTGTAGATTTGGTCATTTTAGCTAAAATAAGTTTTTTTAATTTTCTTCCTTTATTTGCTCTATAATTTTTAGAGAATCTATAGTGAAAGGTAATTGCATTTCTTATTTTTTTTAATTTAAAATTGATCATCAATGCCTTCAGAGACTGATGTCCCTACAAGGGGTCTTGACAGTTGTGCAGTTGGTGGGGCTCCTGACCTGGGGTGTTTTCCGCATGGAGAAGGCCGAGTGGGTTGAGGAGCCATATGGAGCTAATGCTCCAGCCGCTGCCGCAATCAGGTAAACATGAGAGGCCGTGTAGCTGTGGCCTCTCCCGAGAGGCAGTGGGTGTACAGTGACAGCTGGGCGCAGAGGGTAGGAAACGCACGTGGCTCCGATGAGATATGTAAGCAGGGCGATGAGGAGAAACTGCACCAAAGACTCAGGACAGACTTCGTGAGTGTGGCAAGGAGGAGGGCATGAGCATGGAAAGAAATATCTCATGAATGGACCATCTGTCCTGGAAACCCTGCCAACATGGTTGCGAAGGTTGTATTTTGAATGTAAGATATTTTCTCTTGGCCTTTTTTCTGATAGGTCTTGCCATATATCCCCACGCAGGCAGTGACAGAAATGGCATTGGAGGTTCAGCCACAGCCATCTCCAGCAGGCTTGCCAGCAGAGGTGCAGGTGGTCATCATGGCAGCGGGGGCTTGTGGCTAAAAGGACAGCAGTGGATGGGCACCCTCCTGACCGGAAATGGGGGGGACCAACTGAAAACACCTCTTCTTCTTCTAATTCCTGCGACTAGCATGTTCTTGCTCTCACTTCACCCTGCTATATTTTCTAACAATTTTGAAAGTCTCTTCTAGTGCAAAAACATTTTATGGGGCGATTGAAAGTAATTACAGTGGTTTTGATTTTTTTTGTTTTGTTTTGTTTTGCCTAGAATATATAATCAATTTCATTTATTTCTCAAGTAATGCATTCACTGCAAGTTCAGTCTTTGAAAGACAACTTGATTATCTGTTCCACAGGCAAGTCAGGAGATAGCATTCTCAGTTTTCAGTTGTAACTTCCTATTATGAAATGTTTATGCCTTGATCATTTTCATATTGAACAGGAATCTGATTAACACACAATATTTAGCATATGTATGTTTTTTTCCCCTAAATACAACAATCATTGGAAGTAAATTGCTCTATTTAGCACCTTTGCTTTTTAAAAAAATCTTTTTTATTCTACAGTTACCTAATGTCATGAACATTTTTAAAAGATTTTATTGATTTTTAGAGAGGGGGAAGGGAGGGAGAAGGGGAGGGAGAGAAATATCAAAGTGAGAGAGAAATATTGATTGGTTGCCTCTCATATGACCCTGACTGGGGACTGAACCTGCGACCCAGGCATGTCCCCATGCTTGGGACCAAAGAGGCGACCTTTCAACCTTTGGGACGATGCCCAACCCACTGTGCCACACCAATCAGGGCCACCTAAACATTTTAAATAAAGTTTATTGTTTCATATTTCAAAACAAAACGATAAATGCTCTTTGAAGGCAGATTAAATAACTCTCCACATATAGTCAATGTCATGGTATTCTTTTAATAAAAAGTGAGGGGGCTAAAGAGAGGAAATAGAAATATACATTCCTATCTGGAAAGTCACCTGAAAATAGATTTACCTTCACCCCCAAAAGACTAAGTTTTGTACATGTTGAAGTCCTACTGTAAAAGTGTGAATAGACTTCCAAGTAAATTCCAACGGAACGCATGTGACCTACATTTCCCCAGGCTTTCTCAGACAGCTTTACACTGGGGTGATAGTAACGGTTATCAAGCCCCAAATCTCCGGTTGAGGATTTGGCTTCTCCCCATCAGCTGGGACACTAGTCCCCAGATCCCTTGCTCCTAATTAAAAGGTACTCAAGAAAGGTGACTGCCCCTATCCCATTTAGCATCTGCGCAAATGAGGAAAAACATGCTTCTTCCTGGGAGAGAAAGTCCAGCTTGAAGAGCGGAACTGGGCTGGATCTTAACTCTGCCCTCATTCCCCCATTTGGATGGCCTTACGCAGTGAACCACCAGCACAGCTGTATGTGGTGGCCCTGCTAACTCACCTCTTCATTCCATCTTCTCTCTCTCAGGCCTTAATGCTGGACCACCCTTGGTGGTGACCTCCCCTGAGGAACCAATTCCTGCTGCCTTCCACTACGGTGGTCCTAGTCGCTCTTCTATTTGATGTCAATTGTCTCCATGCTAAAGGTATGGAAGAACAAATTTCCCACAATTTGTATTATGCGCTTTTTCGAGAGTACACAGCAGAGGTAACCTGCCTCCTAGATACCTAGTAGACTTCAAAGGACATAGCTCTTTTGAGGGAGAGGGGCATGGATCAGTGTATTTTTCTTTTTTGCAAGAAACTGCTAAACTGCCTTCCAAAGTGGCTGTACCATTTTGCATCCCCACCAGCAATCAATGAGAGTTCCTATTGCTCCACATCCTTGCCAGTATTGGTGTTGTCAGTGTTTTGGATGTTGGCCATTTTAATAGGTGTGTCGTGGCATCTTATTGTTTTAACGCATTTCCCTGATGATGGAGCATCTTTTCATATGCTTGTTTGCCATTTGTACATTTTCTTTGGTGAGGTGTCTGTGAAAGTCTTTGGCCCATTTTTTAATTGGATTGTTTTCTTATTGTTGAATTCTGAGAGTTCTTTGTATATTTTGGATAACAGTTCTTTATCTTCTACAAATATTTTCACCCAATCTGTGGCTTGTCTTTTCATTCTCTTTATCAGTGCATTTGTTATAGTTCCATTTCCTTAAGAAACTGACATATGTTCCCTAGGGCCAAATGAAGAGAAAATCTGAGTAAATAAGGCTATTTAATCAACTTTGCCCCCTTATATACTATACTTCGGCAGCTAATGACTTGTTCCCCAATCCTAACCCCTGTTGTTGAATGTGTCAGTTTAGGGAGTCAGGAATCTCAATTTGTCTAGTCATTGTCCCACAGGAAGTTCAGTGGAAAGGTTTTGAAGGAGGGTAGCAACAAGGTCCTCAGGCAAAGAAAATCTTTTCATTCCTTTTGTGTGAGCTGTTAAAACATTCTCAAAGATGTTGAAATGGAAAGGAATACGTATTTCAGCTCTCTGCTCTAGGAAATTCACTACACACATTAATACAGCACAAGACTATATATAATCAACCATAGTGTAAGGTCGCCCGGAGATGAAATTGCTTCAATCTTCCAATTACATGACTTGAATGAATCCAATGTTCTTGCTCAGTATTTTTGTTAACAAGGGTCATATTCTTGTGGACCCTCTGCCTTCCAATTTCTGAGTCTAGTATGTTCTGTGTGCTGCAGGTTTTGCTCTATATCAACCTAGATATGAAAATCAATGTTTGGCCAATCAAAGCCCAAAATAAAACTATAAAGGTTTTCATTTTTGCTACTACATTTTTAATTTCTGAGCATCTTTTTTGTTATCCAGATTTTCTCTTTTTTAAATAGGCATATTAGTCATACTCTTGGGGCGAAACATGTTTTCTTACCATTCAGGGACTATTAATGATAGTTGTTTTCTGTTTGTTTTATAACTTTGCCTCTTTTCTCATTTTTAGGGGTTTGTACTTAGAAGTTAATCGAAAGCTGTGTGCTTATTTTCCATGTGTCTCTCCAGGACAATTCTCTATTCTTCCAATCCCCTGGACACTGATTGCTATGGACCACATCCTCTGGGATCCCTCTCTACCTGGCTTCCCAGTAGGTCTAACCAGTAGAGCTACTGGCAAGAGATCAAAACACAGCAGGAGAGGGAGACCAGCCATCTGTTCGCATTCACTGCCCAGCCACAGTTGTGCCCGTGGCTGTGTTCCCCATTGCAAGGTTTCTTAGCTTCAGCACTGCTGGCATCTGGGGCCATCCGGTTTTTTATTGTGGGTCTGTCCTGTGCATTATAAAACATTCAGAGGCATTCCAGATCCCAGCAGGGATCCCCTCTCTCCAACATCCTGACAATAAAACATGTTTCCAGGCACTGCCAATGTCCCCAGGGGATAAAACTGCTCTTGGTTGAGAACGATTTCGTTGTGGCTACAGCTCTGTGCTTCTAGGCCCCTCACCACTCCGCCATTCTGCATCTCATCGCTGCTGCCCTGTTTGAAAGCCTTCCCACTGAACACTTTAGAAGCAAATTCTCCGTACTCTCACAGTCTTCCTGGCAAGTTTCCTCTTTCTCCTTAGCCTGATTAAGTGTTTCTCAGTCTTCAGTCATTTGTATCCCACCTTCGTAATTTCTGCTGTACCTGCATGCCATTTGTGTTAAAACGGGACTCTGTCTCATACTCTGAGCCAGAATGAATCCCATTTGAACAAAAGGAATAAAGCCGTAGCTGCCCAGGACTTAAGTCTCAAATGAGGTGCTGTGTCGGGCACGATAGGCTATTTTAAAACTGCTTTATCCAACCTTCCTCCTCGGCCTCTTCAAGGATATAAATGGGTTGAACCAAATGGAACAAGAGATGCTTTTCTTTCTCCCCTCCATTAGCTTCCATGAGAAGGGCAGGCGTGCTTCTACTTAGAAGCACAAACTGGGGTTCACCGTGGGGAACAGCTGGAAGAGGGACTTTTCCCTAATTAAGAAAGCCCAAGCCGCAATTTCCTTTGTGAGGGAGCTTTTGGGAAACCCTTGAAAACACCTCTCACTGGGAATCCACCAACCCCTAGTACACGGGTGTCAGATGTTATTTGTGTTAGCCGGAGATGGCCTTCCTGCCCATTCCTCTCCTCTCTCTCCACTTCATTCGAAGAAACTTGAAAGGATGAAGGGCAGCCCAGTGTGGACGGAAGAAGAAAAGGAAATAAACCAAGTTGGGGAGGGGAGGATGGGAAGGAAGGTCAGGCTCCCAGCTCCCCAGCTGTAAATTGAGGTCTGAAGCAGCCCAGACCATGGAGGGTCTTCCCTTGAAATACGTTTGGAGTTTCGGTAACTGAACCGGATCAGTCAGGCCCTTTAATGATGGAACTGGCACTGCTTTTTGTACCACATGGGAGAGAGTTTGTGGGTTCTGTAACAGTGTCCAGAAAAAGTTATGGATTGGCCCAAGGGCAGAAGGTTTATAGCTCAGGTTAAGAGTAGGAAAGAAACTATTTTTTTCTTCTTTTACTCTGTGAGAGCTCTTCCCACATGGTGCACATTTTGCTCTGCATTTTGATGGTCTCTCTGAGGTCCTGGTAAGTCTTGGTGTCCAGGTTGACACATGTGCACAGGGTCATCGAATCTCCAGGAGAGAAAAAAGGGTCAAAAACTCTAAGGTCAAATCACTCACAAGGAATAAGAACATCCATGAATGTACATTCTTTTTGTAAATCATTTTTTAAATAATCAAGTTATTATACAGTGTGTGCTCTTTCCTAACTGCTTCTCTTATCGAATATGAAGTTTTGAGACTTATCCCTATTACATGTGTCAATAGTTTATTCCTTTTTATTACTGAGTGGCATTTGAATGTATAGATATAGTATAGTTTCTTAATCTGTTCATCGGTAGATGAATATTTTGGATTGTTTCCGGTTTAGGGGTCATAATGAGTAAAGCAATTTACTTTCAATTTTTAATTTCTTTAGCTTTATCCTAAGCAATATGTTTGATGTATTCATTACATATATATTAAATTGTATGTAGTTACATATATAGACATTAATATAAATATATAACTATTAATGTGAAACCATTTGCTTGTGTAGCCTTTAAAGACATTCATCTCAGGAAGGCTAGTGCTATGTATACCATGTCTTAGAAGTACAATGATCCAACTGAACTCTCTCCCTGCTCCCCTGCGTGCCTAGCTTCTACTCTCAGCAACTTGAAAATGGTGCTTCCTTTTCCTACAGACCACAGGGCAGAGGCCATACCAGCACTCCTCCAGCTCTCAGGCCTTCTCTTCCAACTCTCTGTGACAAACCTACACACTTTGAAGCTGTAGAAATGATCATTTTACTTAAGTGGGAACTTTGAACATTTCTTGAAAATCAACATTTATCTTTCAGATGAAAAGCATACCCTTTTCAGTCTTGCTTTACTGAGAAAGAAGACTACTCCATGTTCTTAGCTATCCTTTATTGCATCGTTGGTAGCATCTTTTATTGCATCTCTCTTGAAAAGGTCAAATTCAGCCCAGTTTTCTAGAGGAGGTTTTATACACCAAAGCTTTGACACATGCAAAAATAATTAGGATTCATTTGCTGTTTTACTTGGGGGGCAGCCTACTGGCTGGATACTTTTATAACCATATTGTTTTGTCTGTGGCAGAAGTCTCACAAAATAAAACAATTCTATTTTATCTGTTTAGCCATCAATGTTCATTTTTAGTGTTGAGATTGTTATCTATGCCCCAGAATATCTAATCAGGTTTAAGGTCTCATCTTCTAATATAAATAAAAATATCTACTACTAGAATATTTAAACAGCAAAGGTGTTAAGAAATGAATAATTTCATCTAAAATCTGACCATTATGGCATGAGATACACACACACACATACACACACACACACCAGGCAAAAGCTTATGATAGCATGGATAAAGCTTATTTAATAAATGGCAATATTTCTGCTTCACTTTTTCTTTAGTAAGTTGTTATTTTTCCTTTCAGACATAAAAAATTGCAGTTATTGGTCTTGCATTGCCTTAAGGACAGAGTCCTGCATTGAAAAGTTTAATGACTAAAACAAAGAAAATAGTCACATAATCACTGTGGATTGGGTTCCATCTCTTGCCATTTTTAGCTAATTTACTGAGAAAACTAGGAGAGCTTATTGCCCTAGCGCTCCTTACACAGCCAAAGTTCAAAAAGAAGAGCCATACTGAAATTAATAACAGCAACAACTGTCCATTGTACAGCACTAACTTGGACCTTTTCAAAACTTCTTCTACAAATAGCTCTGAAGGAAGAGGAAGAAAAAGAATGTAAGAGAAGGGCCTTGAAAAAATGGAAAGGTTTCTCATATTTTCAAAGCCTACACATGTCAAATTTTAGGAGATGCGTATGCCCGAGGGATACAAAAAAAAATTGACATAAACATTTTAGTGTTAAATTGATACCAAGGGTATATATTGGACAGTAATAAATGAATACGTTTAAAACAATAAATTAATCTGATTACTTTGCTTGCTTTTAAAATTGTGTGTGTGTGTGTTCTACTTTGGAGAAAGAAGAAGAGCAAAGAAGAAATATATTCTGTGTGTAGCACACAGTATAATAATGTTCATAGACAATAGAAATAAAGTCAAGCATTTGAAATCCCATTAAGGTTGTACAAAAAGAAAACAAATCTGGAAGGCATAATTAATGTGTTATGTACCAACATCAAAATCTACAAAGATCCTGATAAGCTGGAAACCAACAAGTACCATTTATCAAAGAGAAGTCATCCACTTTGTCATATGTGTGGAGGGGTGGGGATGGGGACACACATTTTGGTGCTTTCTGGAGGATATAAAAATAAATGAGTTGTCACCTCCAGAGACGACACTAAAAATACTTCCCAGCTAGATGCCATACTTTAAACTTTGGAGAAGGGATCACCACTGCCCCTGCTGGTTTCAGCGGCTGACGCTGTGTAAGCCGCACAGAGAGCTCACTTAAGCTGGTGTCAGGGCGCTCATCAGGGGAGTTCAGGCTGTTGGGTCACCGCTACATCCCAGCAAAATGAAGCTATGAGCCTTTCCTCTGGAGGGCTTCTGGATGGGTCGTCTTAAAGATTCAGAGACTAACCTGTGCTGTGCTCTAATTATTATGCTTTAAGCATTACATAGGGTACAGGTATCCCGGCCTTCTGCTTCACCTAGCATTGCTGCCTTTCTTGCTTGTAAACTGCACACCAAGAAGGCTCCCTGAAAGGCTCAGGGACCATCAGGGAAGTGATTACAAAAATTCTACATTAAAATGATGGTCATGCAAGGATATCAACCAGTAGCATCTGAGTTCATGTAGCCTCTGCCACTGGGTCCCTCAGATCAGGTTTCCAGAGATTTTAATTCCTCCTGTAAGCAGGGACCACATCCCCAATCCAGCAGGAAGCAGTTACAGAACATAGGCCCTTGGACCCAACAACCCTTAAAAATAAGGGGGAACAATGTATCTGAGAGGGGAATGACAGAGAGTACGTGGCAAAAGAGCTGTAATGCTTAAGGGCTACAGGGACTGTCAAAGATGCAATAAGACCAACTCCCAAGGATTGATGCTAAGAACCAGCAGAAGACCAGCCTGATCATAATCATACATGGTGACTAATTTCATCTTGTGGTAACTCTAGCCTCATTATGTGCTCATTGGAACACATGAGCATTCTAAACAATATACCCCATGCTGCCATGATCAGTAACGGGAAGGCCATATAAGGACACAACATGACCAATGGGACTCTTCTGAGAGTCTCCACCCCTTTCTCATAAAAATTCTGAACATTCTTCCCAAGAATAGAATGCCTTACACCTTGATTAAATGGGCCTCATAAAAAATGGTGGCATAGGCAAATGTTGGTTCACCTCTTTGCACAACCGCATCAAAATTACAACTAAGGCCCTAGCTGGTGGCTTAGTGGATTGGCACCAGTCTGCAAACCCAAAGGTTGCTGGTTCGATTTCCCAGCCAGGGCACATAATCAGGTTGCGAGCCAGGTCTCCAGCCAGGTCCCTGGTTGGAGGCAGGTAAAAGGAAACGATACACTGATGTCTGTCTCTCTCCCTCTCTGCATCTCTCCCTTCCCCTCTCTCTGGAAATAATAAATAAAATCTTAAAAAAACATTACAACTAAAATATACGAGGTCAGTCCCAAAAGTATCAGCAGTGCAAACTGTTTTAATTATGTTGACATTGGCTCAATACTTTTGGGACAGATCTTGTAGGTCAACCATCAGCCAGCTCTGTCAGAAATCAAGCTGAATGAAAGTCTGACAACGCTGAATTAAAGAAACCACATCCATACAGACCGCTAAGACGGGTGCAGATGCCAAACAGGCTGGTTCCTCACCCACATGTGGTGGATAAAAATTCAGGAGGGATAACTTGGGAGCAAGGAGTCCCAGCTCCACAGTAAGCCCCCAGCCCTGGGTTCCAGTGCCAGGAAGATAAGTCCCTAAAACTTCTGGCTGCCAAAACCAGCAGGGATGGAGTCAGTGGAAGAATGTTCTGGAGCCCTAAGCAGTTCCTCTTAAAGAACCCACACATGGACTCACTTACCCAGACTCTCTCCCTCTGAGCTCCAGCAAAAGGGTAACAGCTTGAAAGGTACCAGTGGCACACAGGGAGAAACTGAGGTATCTGCCATCAAGGCAAGCAGAGCCAGTGTCTTTTTTCTAAGCCCTCCCCCAACAGAACTGGCAGGCTGGTGCCGTATCTGAGACCCCATCAACCTGGCTAACACTGTTTGGCCCATCCTGGAAATCTCCAGAGACTCCATCCCATCCAACCTAAGGACCTCCTCAAGATGCTCTTCTGTATGGATGGCTGGTCTGGGCTCCTGCTTCACAGCTTCCTAAATCCTCTCAAACAAGTGGCAGCTGCCTCAGTGAGCCCCATCCTGGCACTAGTGGCAGTCAGCCTCCATTTATACTCACTTATGACAGTGTCAACTCTGAAGTTTTGTGCACACTAAGTACGGACACTGTAAATGTAAGGGGAACCCACTTAAGTAGTTACAGCTGCTTTAATCGTTTCTCAAGAGTGCTTTTCTATCATCTAATCTTTGATTCATGATTTGTTGTTTGTTTCCTTTATGGGAAAAACCACATAAAAGCTAACAATGTTCTTATGCTGTAAATAATAAAACAAAGGCAATTTCATCCCGTGGCATTTTTCGGGTTAGAACTTATTACAATTCAAAAGTCTCCATATTTTTCTCTGAGTTTCCTAAACCATACTAATCATGCATGTCAAGGGAGAAAGTAAGATATATTTAGAACTAGTTAACAAAAGAAAATGTCCAAGTTTGACATCAAGATGCACATTTACATCATGTGCACATTTCAGGGCATTCAGGGCCCACTGAACACAGTTCAGTCACCTGTGGAATTTCCTCTACTCGGGCGTTTTGGGGTATTTGCAGTGACAATCCTGCTCAAGTACTTGAAATGAACCCCAGTGCTGCTTTCCTCTTCGGACTCCTGGCCAATGCTCCCAATACCCCTGCTTGGCCCTGTGGGGCTGCGGGGAGAGGGGGCAGGCAGGAGAAATGCTCACTGAAGCGCTGGCCTTCAATCTCTTGTTTTCAATCCTCATTATCCTTCTCTCTCATTTCTCCTCTAGCCCAAACAGGAAGCCCTGAGGCCTATAAATTCAGACCGAACAGCCTGTGACTAAAAGGAATGCTAAGTTCATGACATGCTATTAGGATTGGAAACAGAGTCACATTCCCAGGCAGCAGAGTGAGGGTGCGCCACTGAGACCGAGAAGGAGGCACAGCACGTTGGGTGCGTCACTGAGCCGGACAGCCGCTGGGACTCCGGCCACTGAGAGGAGCGAATAGAAGCACCTGAGAATCCCCCCACTGTGGAACAGGAGGCAGGGGCCTTCTTCCTCTGAGCCTTGCCCTCCTTGATTGAGGAGTGTCCTCAGGAGTGTGAAGAATCCCCAGACCCTGCTGGCTGCTCCCCAGGCTTCCATAGCTGCGGAGAAAGCCCTGAGGCGATGGGCGCAAGGGCAGAGGTGCAGGACGCTGACGGGAAAGCTGGGAACACAGGTGCAGCCCGACTGCAGCTGAAATCAGAGGGGAGCTGAAGAGGTTTAACGCAGGAGGACATTTGTCACAACGGTCAGTGATTCCGCACAGGGTTATGTTCATAATTGCCATACAAGAATAAGAACCGATTGCCAGAATAATAAATAGTAGGCAGTCCCTACAGCACTGAATACTTACTTATTCTACTTCAAGTGCTGGAAGACAAGGAAGCATAGTGGAGTATGATATACAGATCATAAATCGTGGAGCTAGACAGATCTAGGTTAACTGGTATACATTTTATCCACAAATTATGGCTGTACACCCTTAGAACAAGTTGTTCTATTTAAGCTTGGTTTTTTTTTTTTTTTTCCATCTATGAAATAGGAATATTAGTTGCTTTTTTATAAGATTCTGATGGGAAGCAAATGAAATAAGCAGTGAAAGTACCCCCTTCCGGATCTAGCATAGTGCCTAGCCCAGGGCAGCTGGCTGATGACATTAGTTCTTGTCCCCATTTTATAAAAGAGAACATTATCTCTCAAATTCTCAATCAGATGAAACAGTGCTCATGTCATCCAGTGCTCATGACTATAGCTTGAAAGTCATTTAAACCATTTTTATAGATTCTCAGGAACTTTTAGTTTATCTTGTTAATCCCAACTTTCCAGTATATTTTTAATTGTACCCCAGTTCACAAAAACTGCCCAAAGTTGGCCCAAATAAGTTTATGTGTAAGATCTGACACAGTAAGGTCCCCTCAGCAATGCCCAGCAGTCAATCAGCTTTTGGGTCTCAAAGTTTCAAACAATCAGGATTTATAACAGGGGTAGGAGGAACGTGAATAATAAGACAACTTTAGAATCGACATCTCCAGTGAAAGGCGGGGCTCAGGGTCAAGAATTTTTCACAAGGTTATTCTGAATCACAGCCAGGTTTGGGAGCTTTGGCTCAACGAGCTCCTTAATAAGCCCCCAAACATAAATACCTAAAAGAATCTTACGCCCTGGCTGGTAGCACAGTGGATAAGGGGCCGGCCTGCGAACCCAAAGGTCGCTGGTTCGATTCCCAGCCAGGGCACATAACCAGGTTTCAAGCCAGGTCTCCAGCCAGATCCATAGCTGGAGGCAGGTGAAAGGCAACCGTACATTGATGTCTCTCTCCCCCTCTGCCTCTCTCCCTTCTCCTCTCTCTGAAAAATAATAAATAAAATCTTTTAAAAATATATAAATAAATAAAAGAATCTTATAACTCAAATATTTTGGGCTGTGTATTGCTTGGATTTTTCTACTTTCTGCCCCTTACTTGGGGGTAAGTAAGTATTTCACTATCCCCCAACCCCAACTCCCACCACAATCCCAAGACTGCAAACAGGAAACAAAACTGGTTTTATGGGTTACCTCAAGTTCGTAACATTTCCAATAAACATTTCATCATTGCATTTTCTGAATGATCCTGTGGGGTTACAGGTGAGGAAACAGGGCTCAGAAGGACCAACTGACTAATGTCCACCCCAAGGGGCACAGCCAGGGGCTCAAAAAAGGCCCTCTTTCAGGGTCTTCTTACTATATTTCTGCTGAATTGCATGGATTTCACCTAGTGTTTAGATTTCCATTTTTTTCCTCTTTCTATTCTACATTCAGAAAGACCTTGTCAAACCTTTCAGCACAAAACAGGGGGGTCGGAATGCTGGCACTGAGACAAGATAGCATGATTCTAATCTATTTCCTCATAAAAAATGTAAGAGAGACTCATATCAAATGGGTAAACACTCATCATCTGCCCACACATTTAATTTAGGTGAAAATATTTGCTTTGCTGAATGGCTCATTCATCTTATTATTCAAATAATTACAACATTAAAATAATAATATGTTTTAAAACTGGTGGCAGCCCTCAAACAGATATAATCAATCTATTGCTTCTCATTAAGTTACACATTAATACACCTCATTTTATTGAGTGAGCTGCAATTTATTATTTATGTTAATTTATATTTATCTGAGCATGCATTTTAAATCATTGTTGGAAATATTTCAAATCAATCCCATATATTGCTGACCTCAAAGTCTATGACTACCAAATGAGGTTGGATTTCCTCTTTATAGGCAAAAACATACTTGCATGAACTCTCACAGTCTTCCTGGCAGAAATCAGCCTCCTTTAATGGTCATCTCCTCGCCAATGGTTTTCCAGAAGTTTCCCAGGGCAGTGCTCTAAAAGCCCCTCATTTTTCCTCAGCTCTGCTTTCTCCACTTGCTGCAAGACCACCTCCTTGGGGACAGATGGCTCCTGTGTTATCAACTCACTTCTAGGCCCATTGGTCTTCCCCTGATAGCGCCCCCTGAAAATTTCAATTCCCTTTCCCCTGATTCATATACAACTAAGACTAAACCAGCTGTTAACGAGCTTACTAAAAGCTGAAGACCAAAGAAACACAACTAGTCTTTAATCTGAGAGTTCCTGAGCCTCCCTGGGAGTCCCCTGGCAGGCCGCTGGGTGGTAAGACTGTCCTCTCTACTCTCACCACCAGGAAGCTTGGGCATTTCCACACTTAGGAATCTAGGCCCAACTGCTTCCCATGCCATAGAAGCAGAAAATCTTTTGTTCCAAAGACTCAGCTTATTTCTTGTCCTAGGAGGACTGACACTGACTGAGAATATCCATTCCCCTCAAGGAAAATATTCCAAACCCATGAAGAAGGTGGTCTTGTCCCATGTGTAATGCAAAGTGTCATGGCCCAGGGTACATTTCCCAAACGGTGGTGCCTTTAGCCTTGACCAATGGTCCAGATTAAATGGTTCCATGCCAGCTGAGTCCCAGTCCTTTTCCCAGTGCTCTCTTCAGCCTAAATTGGAAGAGAAGCTAGAACTCTCAGAATAAAGTCTCAGCTCCTGGGAAAAAGCACTTTCACAAAAAGAACACACAATGCATTTCAGGTCCAGGGCAATTTCTGATTCTACATGGGCTTATTTTTACTATCAACTCAACTTCATTACTAACCAGAATACTGAATGCCAGCATCCACTTTTAGGTGAATTTCTAGGAACATTAAGATAGGTGCTTTTTTTTACATCAGCATGACTAGAAAGACTTAACAATAAAGGATTTCTCCAAGGATGATGAATTCAGTATCTACTTGGAAATAATTAAATACACTGTACACCCTTAAAGGGCAGTTTTCCATCTTCAAATCTCTTAAGGTATAACCTCTATTTAGGTAGATATGCTATTTCAGTAATAGTTTCAATTCTGCCACTTTATATAATTTGGCCAATTTATTCAATAGTTATTTCAAATGAGATGGAAATCCTTTTATGCTATCAAGAAAAAGTTAATGTAAGGCCACATGCATTAGCCTTTTAAATGGAGAGAAATATCAACTATTCATAGGTTAAGGTAGGGACAGAGAAGATAGAATGTCATTAGATACAGATAAAACAGACATTGGGTCTATATTGTGGTGAAAGAAGAAAGGGCACCATGAAATAAAGTGAAAGTAAACAAAGAGAGAAAAACATAAAAGGCTGTGAAATTATTGAATAGAGATTGAGGCATAAGACAGGAGAACCCCTTTCCCTTCCCCCCACACATACATTTTTACACTTGAAAACACATCACATATTCCAAGACGCCTTGTGGGGGAAAGGACACATTGAGATAAAGAAATACACACAGAAAATCATAGATAATATGACAGGGACCTTGTTTTTTAGAATATGTCCACTAAAGACGTAAAGTAGGGCTCCTTTTTTTTTTTCTTTTTTAACTGCTGGCACAAATAAGAACAGTAAGCAATACCCATTTAAATAAGATTGATGATTTTCACACTCCTAAACCAGTATTCATTCCGCTTATGAAAATTTCTATAAACCAAAATTGTATTTCCAAATCCATATTTGAGGCCATTGTCTGTCTCAGTAAAAAGTGACAAGCTTTTACAATACCCTACAAGGGGAAGTGACTCTACTATCTAGGGAGATAGTCTACTTATTTTAGGAATCCAAAGTAGGTATTCCACAACCACTTTAACATTTTTAGCACAGAACCCTATATAGCTGAACACTTTTGCAACTTCAATTTTCTCTAACTAGTTCTGCACTTAAACCAGGCAAATGAAGCAGACTTTAGAATCTGACAAAGCTGCATTGCAGTCCGGTTCTGTCATCTGTTAGGAGTGGACATTTACACATGCTTAACCTAAGACTGGTATTTTGTTTTATTTTGTAAATGAGATGATGTATATAACATGCCTTGCACTGGCATGTAGTTTTATTCCGTCTTTTGTCCTCCGCATCTCACCTTATTTACACCAGGCCCTTTAACAAGTACATTCTCATTGCACGCTAAGCAAAGGGCTCCTTAATCTGTGACAGTAACAGTGACAATTACATTGCCCTCCTATGTGCCAAACTCCATCCTAACTGCTTTACAGATGCAGCTCATTTAATTCTCACAGTACACTATGAGGCAGGCATTATTATGAAACCCAGTGAGACAGGTTAAACATCTTGCCAGAACCCTGTAAGGTAGCAAGTGGGGAGCTAGGATTTCAACTCAGCTGTCAGGATTCAGAATCTGGTCTCTGATTTGACAAGCAAACTGTACAAAATCAAGTCCAAAGAGCTTACCATCTGCCGCTGATCTTAATGCATTCTTCGACAATACAGCTAGAATAAATATAGACTTTATTTTCCAAAAACCTGCCTCAATCCAATACAAAAGACAGTATTTGGCCTCTGCTTGCACATGGAGAAACACATGTCTTCAAAAATAGGGTTTCAATTACAGAAAGCCTGCTATTTCTCAAGGCTTATCTTCATCCTTCTTTGGAAAAGTGTAGGAGGTTCTGTTGTGGGTAATATTCTATAAGCCAAAGAGTCCTTAAAGTCTTCTGTATCTATGATCTTGAGCAAAAATATACATGAAAATAGCCCAGGAAGTTAAGCAAGGCTGCAGCAAATCACCACCAGAAAGAATTCTCATGTTCATTTCCTTTATCTGCTCAAACTTCCACAAATCTCATTTATTCATTCAACAAATATGTATTAGTTGTGTCTGCTGGAGCTGGAGTCATGAGCCTGGGAGAAAACTATTTCTAGTTGGAAGAGACAGGCAATAATCAAAGATTTGTTGTTGGGTTATATGTTTTTGTTTCATTCTTCTTTGTTTAAATACTGCATATTTACCCCTTTCCCATCTTCTCTTGTGTGGCACCACAAATGCTGATTTTCTTCCTACCAGTTATGACAAAGCTGAAACCAAGATGGAAAGAAATCCCTGACTTACTATCTAGATGAAGATCCTTAGATGACCCTGGCTGGTGCGGCTCAGTTGGTTGGCATGTTGTCCAGAAAACTGAAAGGGCACACACCTAGGTTGCAAGTTTGATCTCCAATTGATGTTTTGCTCCCTCCCTTTCTTTCTCTCTAAAATCAATGAGCATGTCCTTGAATGAGAATCAAGAATAATATCCTTAGATGTCCTCCCAGAAACCAGATAAGTCTGAACCCCTGGATGGAGAATGGGAAGGCTTGGTGGCTACTCAAGTGAAAGAGGATAGAGAAGACCCTGCAATGGGTGGGTGAAGGGAAACCTTTGGTCATGAGACTCACATAGGATGAAAGAGAGATCACAGAGAATGTCTAAGTTTTTGTAAAGCCCTCCGAGGATATGTATATGTATATGTATATATACACACAGGGTGCACGCGATAAAGTGCAAAATTTTAGTAAAATAAACAACATATCACAAAAGTGTTATGTTTTGAAATAAATGTATCCTTATACGTAAATACATTAACATAGTCATTATTTTTCAATTGTTCAAAAAATTCTCCATTTGCTGCATTAATAGACTCATTTTGATTTTAAAACTTGAGCATGCTTTAATTAACTTTTCTTTATCCATCATCATGTTTTCAATCTTAGCATTAACAGCCTCTTTATTGGAATGAGGTTGTTTATTAATTTCTCTCTCACAAATGCTCCTTACATAATAGTCTAAAGGATTTGCATCTGGTGAACTAGGCAGCCAGATTTTCTGACCAGAATTCAGGAACACTGACACTGAGAAATTCTTGCACTTTTCTGGCATTATGTGCTGGTGCACCATCTTATTGGAAAATAAAATGATGTCCACTTGCAACTTGCTTCATCCACAGTATAACTACTTCTTTCAAAATGTCAAGGTAAATATCAGCAGATACCTTCAAGCCTTTTAGAAACAAATGTGGGGTCACGGTATCTCCTTCATTGCTGACAACAACACCTGACACCATCACTGTAGCAGGAAATTTCATTTTCATGACAATTGGGACTTCATTAAGATTTTCACAGAGCCACCTGTTGTTTCTTCCATTGACTATTTGGTCCTGCTGAAAATTCTTTGCATCGGAGAAGAAAATCAGAGGGTTTTTTCCTTCGGAAATTTTCAATTTTGTTAGCAGTTTCTTTGCTTTTTCAAAGAGCCTTTCCTTTGTCTGCTGTGTCATAAACTGGCCTCTTCTAAGGACAAACTATCTGTATCTGACATCGTCAGCAATAATCTTGGGAACCGTTGCATCAGATATCTGCAGTTCTCTTGCTATGGACTTTCCTGGATCTTTATTGGTGATCTCCTGGATTCTGTGTACTGTATCTGGACTTGTGCAATCCTTGTGTACCTTATGCATTTTTCTTGTTGGTGTGGAGACATCGGGATCAGCACCATACACCTTCTTCATGTTGTCAATTGTATGTAAAGGGATGTTATTGAAGTCTGCAATTTCCTTAGCAGTTTGTCAGGCCATGTAGTTCGGAAATTATGGTTGCTCTAACATCGTATTCCTTTGACATGATGGTTGCTCTCAGAATTTAATACTTTATATCTGAAACAATGATGTTAAATCATAACCTTGGAAACATAGTTTTTCAAAATTAATAAGAAGCACATAAAATAAAGATATACAGCATTATTGCCAATTTATCATGCGCACCCTGAATCTATCATCTATTTATATGTGTATGTATACATATATGTATATGTATATATACATATATATATGAAATATATCCCTAGATGAGATGACTGGTAGACAGAGTAGGTATATAGTAATCATTAAGTAGTATAATTATTATCTTGCTATTTTAGTTATGACTAGTCCCCTTCCCACCAGCAGCCCTGTGCCCAAACCCCTACTCCATGGTCGACTCCAGACTGCTGACTACATGTCCCCAGTCCTCTCCCAACTGTCTCAACTTTCCTCTTTTGCCTAACACCTTGGTAGTGCTCATTCCTTCAAGCATCTAGGACAGCTTGCCTAAGTCCTAGCCAGTTCATCTCCTCTCTCAAGTTCAGTTTGGTCCTCACTGATCTCCTTGGTCTTACTGTCAACAGAGCTCTGGATCTCTTCTCACCATATGGATGATCTATGCTCATTACTATACAAAAGTAGGTGGTGCATCTTCAGTCAGGAATAAGAAGTCCCCATTTTAATAGCGTTTACACAAATTTAAACCTATTTGCATCAAGAACATCTATAGGAGTCATGAAAACCACCTCAAGGGTCAGGATTGCATGATTCACACATCTGAACTAAATGTAAATAAAACACAAAACAAGGACTAACACTGTAAGTGTTGCATTTATCTTTGTGACAGCACTTGGTGTTCCTTGCTGGGTAGTGTAGGGGAGAACCATGCAAAACTCAGAAGAAAATGGTCTAACATTTTTTTATTATTATTTTATGAGCTGACTCCCAACTCATATGTTGAAGCCCAAACTACTACACTTAGAGATTAAAACCCATGAAGAGGGAAATAAGTTAAAATGAAGTCATTAGAGTAGACTCTAATCCAATGTGACTGGTATCCTTATGAGAGAGAAAAATTGGACACATGAAGAATACCAGGGATGTGCATGTACAGAAAAATGTCCCTGTGAGGACACAGCAAGCAGGCAGCACATGCAAGCCAGGGCGATAGTGGTCTCTGAAAAAAGTCAATCATGCTGACACCTTTATTTTATACTTCTAACTTCCAGAACTATGAGAAAATAAACTTTTGTTTTTTAAGCTACCCAGTCTATGTATTTTGTATGACAGCTCTAGAAAATGAATACCATGAGTTAGGCAGTAAGTCTGACAAGGCTAAGAGGACTGATTTTTAAAGCAGGGGATGTATAGAAGTTTCTAGAAAAAGTCATTCATAAAGGAAGCAGGATCAAGTAAACATAACATGAATTTTGGCAGACCAGAACTCAAGGAATGGGTCTTCCAATTTTTAGCTATAAGACAGAGGATAATCTTTTTAACTTTCATAAATGTCACTTTCCACATCTTTAAATGGGCATTAAACCTGACAGGGAAGTTTTTATAATTAAGTCAGATATAAAAGTGTTCAGAACATTCTTCTAGATTTATTAGGCACTCAATTAATGATTCACTTGTCTTTTCCTTAGGAGTTGGACCACAGCTAAGCCATGGTTGATGTTACACACGTGGATCTTGTGGCTGGAACTAATGTGAAGTAAGTTCATTATGTCCTATTTCAACAGCCTGACAGCTATTAGAGTCAAAAAGGGTTTTCTCCAAGAATTGTACAAGACAAAAGATTCAAAGTTAGGAAGATGTGTAATGTATCAAAGATGGTTCTGGTTTCCCAGAGTCATGAAAGGAGTCATTGAAGGGAGGTACAACTCTCTTTATTTGTGCCGGGACTTCTTTCAAACTGCATTAACCTGCCATCTTAACCACATGGAAGCTAACGCACTGCCCCAAGGCACTGTTTTTCAGTCAATCGTACAATTCTCTACCATAAGCCAATCAATGGGCTCATCCTTATTATTTAACTTCTGTCTACAGTGGGCAGTATCTTTTATACCAGCCAATTATTGGGGCTTTTACTTAAAATAGAAAATTCCCTTGTCTTCCAATGTATAGAAAAGTTGAGAGAAATATTTAAAGTGTAATGGCTCTTTGGATTTAAATTTAATGTACTTTGGGTTTGGAGAAAGTACCTGTCAGGAAGTTATTACTGTGCTGAAGTTTGACTCACACATCTATTTCTGTACTAATCTCCCAACAAGGAACAAAATAGTCTTATCCTCACAGTGCCAATCAGTCCCCCAAATCCATTAGCTCTGTGTCACTTTTCACTTACACCTTTATATGGAGTTTCCTGTCACCACTGTATGATGGAACCCTAAATTATTGTTTAGAAATACATGCCTACATATATTGCTTTACATCACTGCAATCATTGATGAAAAATTAATCTTCAAGAAAAAAATCACAAATATTTGACTAAATGAAAACTATTTTAATTCTCTATGAAAGGATATACATTTTTAAGATTTTATTCATTTGTTTTGAGAGAGGGGGGAAGGACTGCCTCCTGTGTGTGCTTCAACTGGGGACTGGAAATTGAACTGATGTTCTTTTGCTTTGCAGGTCAACACCTAACCAACTGAGCCACACCGACCAGGGCTAAGGTATGCATTTTTTTTTAAAGATGTTATTCATTATTTTTAGAGAGAAGGGCAGAGAGAGAAGAAGAAATGGAGAGAAACATTACTTGCCTCCAGCTGGGGACCTGGCTGGAGACCTGGCTTGCAACCTGGTTATGTGCCCTGGCTGGGAATCGAATCAGCGATCCTTGGGTTCACAGGCCAGCGCCAATCCACTGAGCCACACCAGCCAGGGCATGGTATACATTTTAAAAATAAGTTTTTTGGGGGCTCACATTCTTAGTTTGTTCCAAGCCTGAAAAATGTTTTAATAATAAATTTAATTAAATAAACTACTGGAAACCAGCAAATATAAGACAAAAAATATTCCTTGTTCTTCCAAGTTCTAAATCATGAAAAGAATGATCATTTAAACATCTGAAAATTTGCATGTATAAATGGCAGTAGAACTTAAGAAATCTTCTCAAGAGTCCTCAGTTGAACTTGTGCTAGGGAAGTGACAACTGTATGGAAGGGGTAAATACTTCAAAAAGATCATTCCCTTTAGTACTATGTCCATTTACACAGCAAAACATAGAATAAAAAAAATGTGGCAAATGTGAGCAAATGGGGATAGCCTGGAAGAAAGAGAGAGGAAAAATGATTTGTTGGAAGCAATGACGTTTCTTTTAGACTGTTCTCCTTGACCTCAAGTGTTCTAAAAGCTTCACTGAAATTAACAGCCTTACTTAGTTGAGTTTTATTTGGCTCAAATTGCCATTTTGGTAGACTTATTGCTCAACAGCTGCACATCTAATCCAGAAAAAAAGTCAAAATTCAGCCATTTCCTTGCTTCTTTTCATTCCAGTGGCACTGACAATTGAATTACATTTTCAAATTGTTCCATGTACAGGAAAATTTAGAACGCACAATAAAACCAGCTGCAGAAGACGGAAAGTCAGCTCAAAGCTATATCAAGGCACAGGAGATTTATTTTGTTTGCAATGGTCACCTATGGCAACAGCATTTTCCAACTGATTTGTCCCTCATCATTCCTTCCATAAGTAAATGTGACATTCTGAGCAAAGCCACTGAATTTCTTCTAAGATTGGCACCACCTGAAAATACTACCACTCTAGTGATTTAGAAAGACTTCAGCTGCCTTTCCACAGCAGTAGTGGACATACTAGCTTCACTGAGAAGACAGAACCTTACCTACTTAATTTTCCACTCACTTCTTCCAAAGATCCAGCAGAAAGCAGGCAGGGTAGGGTTTCCTCATCTGGAGTCCCCAGAATAGGAAATGTTATCTGTATGTAAGCATTACACAACTCCAGGGGGCACCAATCATATTCTTATCTTCATATGTGCTTATATTCATGTTATTCTTATGGTGGTCCTACGAGTGTGCATTTTTCTATGCAGAGGTCCATAGCTCTCAGGCTTCTAAAACTGTCCCGGATCCCCAAAATTTAAAAATATTCATCAGGTTTCAAAAAATAGAATAGAAAACATCTTATCTTTATATCTGATTTCTACTTTTTCTCTACATTATGCAAAAGAACCAACCATGCAAAGAGGCTTCCTTGGATTTAGGTTGAAAGCTTTGCTTTTTAGTTAACTGATGATGATTCATAGACAAATTATCCATGTTCCTTATTTGTCAGCTTTCTCTGCCTATTTCATTTCTGACGATTTTACTAATTGATGATAAGCCTGTGCTTCAGAGGGTCTACAGAAGGTCAAAGGGGTGAATTTTTCACTTCTTCATTCTATTAAAAAACTGGCTGAAAAATATTAATGTAATTTATTGCTTTTTAATGGAAAACTGTTCTATTACTTGACAGTTCCAATTTCTTGTGTTTCTCACTTCCCCTTTACCACTGATGATAACCAGAAGTCAACTTTGCCTAAAAGGCAGATATTTATTACCCCATGCAAGGCATGTGCTCTTTCTCCAGCTTACCCAACAACGTGGGCTTTCAAAAACATTCGGAGAAGAAAACTAGCTATCAAATGCACAGAAATAGTTATTGAGTGACACTTCATAAAATCAAGTACAAAAACAAATAGGTTGCATGTATGTGTTTGGAATAAGGGGTCAAAAGAAATCAGGCATTTAGCCTAGAGATCAAGCGGCCAATGTTATTCTATAGTAACCTCTTCCTGCTGAATACTGAGTGGCCCCTACTCCACAACCTGATACAAAGGAGATAGACCTAATCACACAGGACAAATGCAGCCTGGCATTCACACACAGCGCCAATTACTGCTGCAGCAATTTCAAAGAACATCTTGTTGCTCAGGCAGAAGGAATTCAATCACCTAGTGGAGATAATGAAAGGGCTTCACACTTTTAATCAGATATTGATTGATTACTATAATATTCTCCCGTAGCAATAGCTGTGGGCATGAGAAATCAGGGGAGAATGGAAGAGATTTTCAAGAGGATATCAAGTACTAAGTGTTTGAGGCTTGGCAACCCTGCAAAACAATACCAACGTATACTTTAAAAGCTTGGTTTTACTTTTGCAGCCTGTAAATAAAGTCCACTAATCGACTGTTGGGTAGCCACGGAGAATGAGCATTTCTGGATATTTCTCCAGGGTTAATAATTGTCCTTGTCTATTAGATTCCTGCCAGCTATTCCAACTGGTTAGTATTATCAGTGGTTCAAACAGTAAAGTCCCCAAACTACAGGTTCTGTTTTACTTATCCTAGGCTGTCTACAATGGTCATATATAATTATGTTGCAAGTTTTTGATGAAATCTATATTTTTTGCTGTGTAAACCATGCAGCACAATGTGTATAGACTTGCAATGGCTCTTCTAGATGAAGAAAAAGACCAGGAATGGTCTTTCATGTCTCAGGATTCTGCATTTTTGCTAGGTGCTTCTGTATGGCTCTGAGACAAGTGAACCAACGTGGCTATGTTTGTAACAAGAGAACAATTCTATTTGCAAACATTTGTAGAACTCCCACCCTCCACACAGCACTGTGCCAGGTGCTAGGAGAGATGATAGATTTAATACTGTTCTCAAAATCACTACTGTGAGCCAAGAGAGAAGAAAACACTTTTAAAAAGAGTAAATGTGGACACAGGAAATTCATTCCTAAGGGACCAATTCAACAAATGGGCACAAAACCATAAATCTGATAAGGAATTTTGATTTTGAGTAAAAACAGAGGGCAGCAGAATTAATGCAAAGGAGAAGGCAATTGATGAGCTAGAATGCATAGCCTTACAGGAGAAAATGTTATACTTGCCATCAGGGTGTTATCAAGTATCCCCTATTTATAACACACTGAAAGTAAACCCATAAGTATTGCTAGTATTTCTGACAGTCCCGTGTGCCCAAGGATACAGGTTAAGTGCAGAGTGGAAATTTATTGTGTCACACCCTGACATCTAAATGGAATAAAGCATTAAATTATTGGGCTCACTGGAGATGGATTTCCCAAGACTGTAAGGGTCATTATGACTCTGAAATCGTTAGGATTCTATCATAAGATGCCAGCATTACTTCCAAGTTTGAAAATCTCCATCCTTTCATTGCTGAAAGGTATTTTACTTGATCTATGGAATGCCTTTAGCATACTTCTGAGAAGATAAACACTGTAATGGCCTATCAAAAAAAAATTGTAAGTCTGTGAATCGCTCAATTTAAGCTTCAGATGCACATATACGATTGCCCATTCCTTCCCATAAATGTGTTAGCATCTGAATGTCATCTTGAGATGCTCAACAGGCTGTGCTTATGGGCTTTAAAGAGTCACCTAGTAGTACACGATGTAGCCTTTATAGTGTAGCTTAAAGGTTCTAGCCTTTACTACTGGTCTCACATATAGGCCACTGCCATTTTAGTCACTAATTCTCTTAGGGAAATCACATAAAATAGCACACAGATATTTGATAAGAAGTAGGACTAGGTCGTGATGTCAGCAAGGTGGCAGGGAAGAAAATACTGGAAGTCCCACTCAGAGCAATTAGGGAAGAAAAAGATATAAAAGGCATCCAAATTGGAAAGGAAGAAATAAGATGATCTCCATTCACAGGTCACGTAATCTTATGCATAAAACCCTAAAGATTCCGTTTAAAAACCTGTCAGAACTAATAATTGAAGTCAGTAAAAGTATAGACTATAAAATCAAAATAGGAAAATCAATTGTGGTTTTATAGACTAACAAACAGTACTAGAAAGAAATTAAGAACACAATATCATTAACAACACCATCAAAAAGAACAAAAGACTTATAAACCTAACCCAGAAGGCAAAAGGCTTGTACATTGCAACCTACAAAATATTGTAGACAAAAGATGAAAAGACATTCCATGTTCATGAATTGTAATGAATGTTCATGAAGATGTAATATATTAAATATCCACACCACCCAAAATTACTAATGATTCAATGTAATCCCTATCAAAATCCCAAGGGCATTTTCCACAGAAACAGACAAAACAATCTTAAAATTCATGTGGAACCACAAAGGACACCAAATAGCCAAAACAATCTTGAGAAAGCTAGAGGCATCCCTCTTCCTGATCTTAAATGATATAACAAAGACACAGTGATAAATACAGTGTGGTACTGGCATAACGACAGAACAGAATCAGTGAAACAGAATAGAAAGCCCAGAAATAAATCCACACTTGCACAGTCAACTGGTTTTCAACAAGAATGCTATGAATATGCCAACAAATAGTGGTGAAAAAATTGGATATCCACGTGCCAAAGAATGAAATTGGATCTTTATCTTACACTATACACAAAAATCAACTCGAAATGGACTAACAACTCAAATAGAAGACCTGCAATTGTAAAACTCCTAGAAAAACCTTGATGCTGATCTTGACCATGAGTTCTTGATATGGCATCACAAACACAGGCAACAAAAGCAAATATAGACAAGTGGGCCTTCATCAAATTGAAAAGCTTCTGCATAGCAAAGGAAACAACAGAGTTAAAAGGTGGAAGATATTTGCAAGCCACATATAACTGATAAGGGATTAATACCCAAAACATATTGTATAAAAAACTCCTACAACTCAATAGCAAAAAATTACCCAAATAACTCAATTTAAAAATGAGCAAAGGACTTAAATAGATATTTCTTCAAAGGTGTAAAAAATGGCCCACAGGTATATGAAAAGATGTTCAACATCACAAATCAAAATCACAATGAGGTGTCACCCCATATCTGTTAGGATGGCCCTTACCAGTGAAACAAAACAAAACAGAATAACAGGAGTCGGCATAGGGGTGAAGAAACTGGAACCCCTGTGCACTGATGTTGGGAATGTAAAGTGGTGCAGCCACTATGTAAAATAGTATAGAGTTTCCATAACAATTTTTTTTTTAAGATTTTATTTCATTATTTTTAGAAAGAGGGGAAGGGAGAGAGGCAGAGAGGGAGAGAGACATCAATGTATGGTTGTGTTTCACCTGCCTCCAGCCACAGACCTGACTGGAGACCTGGTTTGCAACCTGGTTATGTGCCCTGGCTGGGGAATCAAACCTGCGACCTTTGGGTTCACAGGCCGGCACCTTATCCACTGTGCTACCAGCCCGGGCCCTCCATAACAATTTTTAAACTTGAACTACCATATGATCCAGCAATCCTAATTCTGAGTATTTATCCAAAGTGAATAAAATTGGAATCCCAAAGGTATTTGCACTCCCATTTTTATTGCACTTCATAATTTCCAAGAGGTAGGAACAACCTAAATATCCACCGATGGATGAATATGCAGAGCGAGGCAAAAGCAGGTTTACAGTGAGTATGCAAAGCACAGTGTTTATTCTATTATTATTCATTGATTATTGTATTATTTTTCTTATATACAACTATAAATCTACCTTTTCCCAACCCAGTATATATAGGAAGATTATTGAGCCATTAAGCATACAATTCTGTCATATGACACAACATGGCTGAGTCTTGAGGACATTAATCTAAATGAAATAAGCCAACTACAGAAGGACCAACACTGCATGATTCCACTTATAGGAGGTAGCTAAAGTAGTCAAATTCGTTGAAGCTGAAAGGAGAATGGTGATTGCCAAAGGCCAGGAGTGGGAGCAGTGAGCTATATGGGTGTATACCTCGCTGTTCCATGGGTATAAAGTTTCAGTCATGCAACGGTCACTTGTAAATGTTCCAGTCATTTTGCTTGTAGCCTACAATGTCATCCTGTACACTTAAAAATCTGTTAAAAGGTTAGATCTCATGTAATATATATATATATATATATATATATATATATATATATTTAAGATTTTTTATTTATTACTTTTAGAGAGAGGGGAAGGGAGAGAGGCAGAGAGGGAGAGAGACATCAATGTATGGTTGCCTTTCACCTGCCTCCAGCTATGGACCTGACTGGAGACCTGACTTGCAACCTGCTCATGTGCCCTGGCTGGGGAACCGAACCAGTGACCCCTGGGTTTGCAGGCCGGTTCCTTCATGTAGTATTTTTTAAACATAATACTGACCCCCTATTCTACCTCTCATCCCACCTCCCAAAACTAGTAGGGGCCTGGCTTGGACTCCAAACTAAGCCCCTGGAGAGAAAAGAGCAGAAAGGAGTAGAAGGTGTGTGTGTGTGTGTGTGTGTGTGTGTGCACGCGTGTGTGTTGCATGCAAGGAGCCCCAGGCAACAGGAGTCTCCTCCCTTTAATTGGGTATTTTTGTAAAATTGACAAATGCCTGATGAGGCCTGGGCAGCCACAGCATTTTAAACTAGAAGCTTCTCACCTCTCCTTGTGAGCCTCTTGGTATGACTGAGCTTTGATTTTGTTTTGTTGGTTTGCTTCCTAATTTCCCTGTCCTGAACCCTAGCCCTCCTAGGTGAATGACAGGGGGGATAGGACAGGGAATTCGGAAATAGGCAGCACCAGTTCAAGGCTCAGCTCTGGCACTTTCCAGTGGTGTAGATTTGGGTAAATTATTTACCTTGTCTGAAACACAGGACTCCCCATTTATGAAATGGATTAGTGACAATCACACACAGCTTTGGGTGAGATAAGTTAGATAAAGCACTCAAATTTTAGAGTTGGAAATAATCTCAAAATAATTTCAGCTAATGGTTTTCTAATATATTTTTGCTTGCTATTACCTAAAATTATTTTAAAATATTGTATACCCTCATTCATTTGAAGTTGCCATTTAACCTTTTTCAAGTTTAATTAAACATTCAATTTACATAGTCACAAAGATACGCTTTTCCTTGTAGTATAAATATTGATATTTAAAAAAATTTTTAAATTGTAATTAGTTCTAGGAATTTAAATGCTACATCATTCTAACACCTATCATCTTCTCTTTTTAAAAAAGTACACATGACTAACATAAATACCAAAACCAAACAAGGAATGACAGTGATGGCGGGGTTGGGGAAGGGCACAACAATTCTAAATTAAAAAAGACTGAAAAAAGCCCTGGCCAGTAGGCTCGGTCAAAGCATCATCCCACACACAAACTATTTCAGTTCAATCTCTGGCCAGAGCACACAGGTTGTGGGTTCAACCTTTGGTTGGCATGTGTATGGGAAGCAACTGATAGATGTTTCTCTGTCACAATGTCGTTTCTCTCTCTTTCTCTCTTTTCTTCTTTCTCTAAAATTAATTAATATTTCCTCAGGTGAGGATTAAAAAGAGAGAGACACTAAAACAATGAACTTAACAAATGCAATGCACTTAATGCTAGATCAAAAAAGAAAAAAGAAGCCCACTTCAGTAAAAGATAGTTCTCAGATAGCTAATATTATGGAAAAACTGTTAATTTTTCAATTTTCTTAGATATGACAGTGGTATTATATATGCCGAAATATTTTAAAGTGTCCACAGTTACCTTCAAGTGGTAGGTACAAAAATGCATGTGCAGACAGACCTAGACACAATGAAAGGGAGAGCAACTGGAGAATTACTTTAAAGGTTTTTAATACTATTTTAAAAAATCTTTCCAGAGGTTTGAACATGTATAAACTAAGCAATTGGAAGAATTTATTTAAAATCCATGAATAAGCTTCACGTTTGTTTAGAAAGTTGTTATTCTTGTTTTCCTTCTGAAGCTTGTTTCTAAAGAATATTTCTATAATGGAAAATGTCTAATTCTATTTCTCTCCAATACATGCTTATAAATTGAAATGAGGTATTTTCTGTGGCCACAAAAGATCTCTAAATGGTAAAACATTTAGAGATTCAGTCATCACTGAACTTATTATTATATAGTAAATGAAGATAAAATAAGCTAAAAGTTTCTAGAAATGAATTATTTAATGAGATAAGGCTGCCCTCCCCACCCCACCATTTAGTTCCTATGTCCATGGGTGAATATGACTTATTGTTGCTAGAATAATATAGAGTTAAACACCAACTATTTCTGTTTTTTTTTTTTAATAAATAAGTTAAGAAATCTTGTTCACATTTGTTAGTAGATAAGAATGGAAAAAGTCTTATCTTTTTTCCTTCAAGTCTCCTTACAGAAATGTTATTCAACTAAGTGAATTCCTTTTAAGTTAAAGGCTAAAAATCACACAGTGATTCACTCTGTTAGAAACAATTTAATCCCATTCTCCTTCAGTTTTATTGAAAGCAAAGTATTAAGAGCCACCTGACTTTCAGAAAGATCCTGTTAGTGATTTGAGTCATTCATTTCCTCAGTTCCTAGGAAGATTATCAAAAAAGACTCTTCTAAGGCTTATGAAATGATTATTAATTATATGTTCTTTAAAAGTGTAGAGGAAAGCCAGCCTTCATGGTCAAGGTAGTAAGCCAAATCATACTAATTCTTCTCAGAGTAAGCCTGACTTTAATATATGTTTCAAGGAATGTTATAAACTATACTAAGCAATAAATTATAAAAAAGTATTTGTTTTGGTTATCTGTTACTGCATATGAAGCCCCTATAAAACTTAGTGGTTTAAAACAGCTATGATTCTGCTGGTTAAAATCAGGTGACTCCCTTGCTGCATGAGCGCTGGGAGAGCTGAAAGGCCTGAAAGGCCTCAACTACGTGAGAGGCAGTTGGCACTGACCACAGGGTGGGTGGGGGCTCAGGTGTGGCTGTTGACCAGGGCCTCAGTTGCTTGATGTGGGTCTCTCCATGTGCCTGCTTGGCCTTCTCGTAGCAAAGCTATTGCCAGAAAAAAACTTCAAGGAACTAAATCCCAGTGTACAACATTGATCAAGCCTTGTATTATGCTTACTAAAGTTTCATAGGCTAAAAGTAATTACTAGAACCTGAACACCACTTTAAAAAAACGTCACTAGAACAAGTGCCCAAGCCTAGGGTCAATGTGGAATGGGACCGTGAAAGAGACCACTGGGAAGCATGGCTTCTTGGTGACCACCAAAGGCACAGTGTCCCACAGCAACTTTTAAGGTAGAAAAAGTAGTCGGGAAAGTTTAAAATAATGTAGATATATTCTCTAACGCTTTAACTATTTCTCTCTTCTCTCTTTGCTTGTTTGGTTTCTGAGGAGACGTGTGATGTAATCCTTGTACTTATTCCTCTACAGGTTAAGGTGTTTTCTGCCTTCTGGCTTCCATCAAAATTTTCTCTTTCCCTTCGATTTTCTATCGTTTGAACATGACATGAGTAGGTGTAGATGTGGGGGGATTATTTACTTGTTTGGTGTTCTCTGAGCTTCCTGGATCTGTGGTTTGTGTCTGTCATGAATTTTAGAAAATTCTCAGCATTTATTACTTCAAATATTTCTTCTTTTCCTTTTTCTTCTTTGGGCAAACATATCACATATGTTTATATTGTACCTTATATAGCTGTGCCATAGTTTTTTGGATATTCTGTTTTGTTTTGTTTTTTTTAATATCTGGTTTCTCTTGGATTTTAGTTTTAGAAATTTCTCCTGAGATATCCTCAAGCTTAGAAATGCTTTTCTCAAATGTGTCTAGTCGACTAATGAGCCCATTGAAAGCATTCTTCATTTCTGTTACAGAAACTCTCTACAGAGTTTTTGATCTCTAGCATTTCTATTTGGCTCTAAAGATTTCCATTGATTCCTTTATGCTGTCTACTTTACCCATTACAGCACTCAGTATATTAATCCTAGTTTTTTAAAATTCTTGATCTGGTCATTCCAACAACACTACCAGGTATGTTTCTGATGATTATTCTGTTTCTTCAAATTTGGGGGTCCTTCTTATTTGCTCTTTTTGGTAGGCCTTGTAACTATTTCTTAATATCTGGACATAATGTACTGAGTAAGGACACTGAGGTACATAGGCCTTTCATGTGAAGCTTCATGTCTCTCTGGCTAGAGAGGAAGCTGTGCTCACTGTCCGCTATAGCTGACACTGACACTGGGGCATCAGAGGCTAGAGTTTCCTCCAGGGTCTTTGTTTTTCTTTCCCCTGTTATCTTCTTGTGCCCAGGTAGATTCCTTAAATAGGGTGTGAAGTTTGCAATTCTTTTAGCTATAATCCTCTATTAATAGAAAGGATACCTGTTGATATGGTGGTAAGGTGTTAAAGGGAAGGGGAAGTATTCTATATAGTTCTATAGTTAGATCTTGTCCTTTCTATTTTATTTTCAATTACAGTTTAACATTCAATATTATTTTATATTATTAGTTACAGAAGTACAGCATAGTGGCTAGACAATCATATATTTTACAAAGTGTTCCCCCTGATATTTCTAATACCCACCTGGGACTATACATAGTTATTACAATTTATTAACTATATTCCCTAAGCTGTATTTTACATCCCCATGACTATTCTGTAATTAAGGATTTGTAGCTCTTAATAGCTTCACCTTTTCCTCCTAGTCCCTCAGACCCCTTCCCTCTAACAACTACCAGTCTATTCTCTATGCCTATGAGATTCTTTCAATTTTATTTGCTCATTTTTTAATTTATTTGTTTTAGATTCAACATATGAGTCTTTGTTTTTATCTGACTGACTTATTTCACTTAGCATGATAGGTCCGTCCATGCAGTCACAAATGGAAAGATTTCACTTTTTATGGTTGAGTAATAGTCCACTATATATGTACCACCACTTTTTTATCCACCTGTACATTAATAAGCACTTGGGTTGCTTCCATATCTTGGCTATTGTAAATAGCATTGCAATGAACATAGAGGTGCACGTATTATTTCAAATTAGTTTTCAGGTTTCTTCAGGTAGACAAAAGTGGAAGAGCTGGGTCATAAGAAAGTTCCATTTTTAATTTATTGCGAACCCTTCATGCTGTTTCTCATAGTGACTGCACCAAAAATGAACTATCAGAAAGTGAAACTAAAAAAAAATCCCATTTACAATTGCATCAAAAAGAGAAAAAACCTAAGAATAAATTTAATATACTGAAGAAAAGAATTAAGGAAAATACAAATAAATAAAAGAATATGCTGTGCTCATGGATAGGAATAATTGACATCATTAAAATGTCCACACTAACCAAAGCAGTCTATAGATTCAATGCAATGACTATCAAAATACCACGGGCATATTTCACAGAATTAGAAAAAAACAATCCAAAAGTGGATATGGAACCACAAAAGGCCCTGAATAGCCACACAATGTTGAAAAAGAAAAATAAACTATATTAAAGGATACTTTAAGGCCATAGTAATCAAAACAGCATGTTACTGGCATAAAAACAAACCAGAAAGCCCAGAAATAAATCTATGCCTATATGGTTAATTAATATTAACCATACTATCCATACTAATATAATATTATCCATAAAGGAGGCAAGAACATACAATGGAGTAAAGATAATCTATTCAATGAATGGTGATGGGAAAATTGGACAGATAACATGAACAAAAATGAAACTGGACCACCTTCTTACACCACATACAAGAATAAACTCAAAATGGGTAAAGATATTAATATAAGATTTGAAACTACAAAATTCCTAGAAGAAAAGCAAAGGCAGTAAAATCTCAGACATTTCTCTTAGCAATATTATTTTTCTTATATATCTCCCCAGGTAAAGGAAACAAAAGAAAAATAAACAAATGCAACTACATCAACATAAAAAGTTTGCCCAGCAAAGGAAAAACCATCAACAGAACAAAAAGACAACCTACTGAGTAGATCTTTTCTTGAAATGAGCCTGCATTGCAATTTCCCTTCCCTTACATTAGTTAGGCTTTAGTAAAACCCCAGTCGGTACATTTTGGTAAAATAATTTCCCTTGATGGCAGGACTTTAGGAGAATATAAAATTCTGGATGTATTTTCAAAACATAGTTCCCACCTTCCTGCTGGGTCTTCACTGTGAGAACTCACAGTGAAGGGGAAAATTGTGTACACTACCTTCCCCCCAATAATGGGCCCCTTCAGAGTTTCCAGCAATTCATTAATTATAGTTGAAAATGTTGCTACCAGTCCTGACTTCAGCTAAGAGGTGCTGCCCCTGGATTTCTGAAGCTTGTAAACTGTCACTCAGTGCATCTGCTTGCTTGCCTGCTTTTGGTAGCAATTGTTTATCCTGGAACTCAATTATTCAATGGATCTAAGAAGAGTTGTTAGTTTTAGTTTGTTAAGCTTTTTTCTTGTAAGAACTTCTAAGCTCTTTACATGCTGAGCCGGAAACAGGAAATCCTCAAAATAATATCCTTAATTTTTCATTTTATTCACTTCAGTGCGGATACTGTGTAGCTAAAATTATGAGTCATTCTGAAGCAAAGAGTGTGAGAGAAAAGCATAGTTTTTCTTCAGTAAATATGTGTTGAATGAGTTCAGCTTTTGGAAATGATTCAGAAATCACTTCATTTATATTTTTAGAAATGAATGATAAAATATTACATATTTAGTAAAAAACAAGGTACATACTACTAAAAACCAATCAGTTCTACACATATTTCATGTTAACAGGAAAGAAGACATTAAACACTTTACAAGATAATATAAAAATATTGACTATAATTGGTGTAAATATTTCCTGATATGGTTTGATAACCATTGAATAACTCACACTATTGTTGAAAGAAATCACCTATAATTTGTATCTATGGTTTTACCCAGTGCAATTTGAAATATTTAATAATCCATTAAACATTGCTGCTGCAATGAAAGGAATAGCATCATCAACCTGTACACTTTGGTTGTTTCAATTTCCTCTCCTTTCCAGCTAATACGATATGAGTACACAGAGAAGCTGAAATAAAACTATTGGCATATAAATACAAAATACAAGATGAAGTGAGATTTTAAAAATTAAAAAATCATCTTTTTTAGGCTTTAATATATCTCTCTAATGGTCTCCTTAATTTACTGTCACAGATACGCCCGAGGCACTGCATTCTCTGATAGTGATGGGGGGTGGGGAGCAGAGGAAGGGTCATTAAATAAGTTTGCAATTACCTTTCCTCTCCACATTCTACAATGTATTTAAGAACCTCCCAGCAACTACCAAAATACCCAAATTCTAAGGTCATTTTCTACCCTTATCAGAAAAACTGTAAGGCTAAAAAACCAGGATGTCCTAGGATATGTTTGTAAGTCAATAAAGGCAGCTTCTTGCCAAAACAATAGGACCCTTCGTTTGGGCCCTGGGTAATTTCATGTCCCTGAGCAATATATTTATAAAGTTTAGGATAGATGAACAGTTGTATGCCCATTTTACATAAGGAAAAAGCCAACTGTGCAGCAAAAGTAGAAAATCATGATCTACATGAAGTTAGAAAGTTTCAAATGGAAGTTGAAGATAAGCAAATTGGTTGCCTTAAAACTACAGAGATCATATATTCCTTAAAAAGCCTGAAGCTCAGCCCTGGCTGATGGCACAGTGGATAAGGCGCCGGCCTGTGAACCCAAAGGTCACTGGTTTGATTCCCAGTCTTGATTGGGAATCACATAACCAGGTTGCAAGCCAGGTCTCCAGCCAGGTCCCCAGCTGGAGGCAGGTGAAAGGCAATCATACATTGATGTGTGTCTCCCTCTCTGCCTCTCTCCCTTCCCCTCTCTCTGAAAAATAATAAAATCTTAAAAAAAAAAAAAAAAGTCTGAAGCTCATAGAAATTAAATGACTTAGCCAGCACTACACAAATACTCTGGCAGAACTGAAGCTAGAGTCAGGTTTCCTATCTCCCAACCAGTGTTCTTTCCAACACACCATGTTATTCTCATTTTACATATGACAGAACTAGGCCTGAATTCCAAACTGGTTGAGAGTTCTGACCATGATGTCTCTAATAATTTGGGGCACAATCAGGATTAGGTAAAAATTCATATGCATGTAAATTCTTTATTCAATGAATTTTCTAAATTAAATGTTTAACAGGACTGTTGGGAGGAGTAACATGTTGTTAGTCATTTATATCCCAGTGTGCATACAGTATGTTCCTGTATAAGAAATGAAAGAAAAGACCACATGCTAATGCAGCAGAGCCCAATCAGAAGAGCAGAACCATGACGAATGATTGGATAAAGGATTTACTATAAGGATTAGACCTTCAGCAACTATGAGATCAATCATGACCATCTCTGTAGATGTAGGTGGGTCAGATTTCTCTAGGGTACCTGGATTGCATAGGAGGAAAAATAAACATCTAGGTTCTGTCCAAATGCAGGAGTGGAGCAGGGGTGAATCATTTCCACCAATATTGCAAGAGTTAGGCTTCTGTGAGAGAAAAGATGTTGGGGGATTCCAACAACTTGATTCTTTATGTTGCTGACAGGGCTTGAAGGCCTCAGAACACAGAGGTTGTGTCATGACTGCTGAAGGGAGAAGGATGCTGATGATTTGGACATATTTCTCACTCAAGAAGCATGGATGTTATGATGAGCGGAGGGAGAGAATTCAAATGTGAATAAGGCTCAAGATGTGGCACTAAGAGGCCTGGCATCCTCTTTCCTCCCCTTCTTGAGTGGGCTGCAAGGGGAGAGGTAAAGGAAGGAATACCTAGGTAAGTATGACTAGGGTCTCAGAGCAAAAGTGCAGCTGAAAGATGGCTTCCCTTTGAGAAGATCCCCGGCAGTAGAGAAGTGATGATCAAAATGATTATCTGGCTGGGTAAGACTGACGAGAAGCCTCAAAAAGTCTCATACACTCCAGCCCAGAGGAGAGAAAACAGGCATGAATCCCAGAACCCTGCAAAAGAAAGAGTCCAAAAGGGTGGGTGGGGCCTCAGACAGAAGACAGCCTGTAGTTGGATCTAAGGAACCCAATAAAGGGGGCCACGGAGGCCTGGAGCATCAGCCACTAACACCGACATGCAACAATGCGGATCAGTCCAGAACAGCAAAGGTCGGCAGCATAGGCGACCGCTGGTCACTGGATAGACTTCCTTACGATGCCTGGATGATAAACAAGACTTCCTTTCTTTCTTTATTGCCTCTACTAATTTACATCATTCCTGGGAGAAGGTGAGAATAGAGGGAAATCCGGATTTTTAACTGAACATGGACCCAAAAGGAACTAAGCACGAAGCAGAAATGATTGGATTACATTGAATTGTCAAAATCTCATGACAGGATTAGTGCCCTTATCAGAAGAGAAAGAGACACCAGTGCTTTCTCACCACTATGTGAGGAGGATGCAGAAAGAGGGCAGTTTTCTACAACCCAGGAACAGAGTTGTGACTAGGAGCCAAATTGACTGACACCTTGATCTTGTATTTTCCAGACTCCAGAATGATGTGAAGTAAATGCCTGTTGTTTAAACAGGCATTAAAAATGCCAGGTCTATGGTATTTTGTTATTAACAGCATAAACAGACTACTATACTCTGTTTTTTTTTTTTTTTTTTGGTTTTTAAAAAGGTTTTATTTATTATTTTCACAGAGAAGAGCTGGGAGGGAGGAAGAAAGGGAGAGAAGCATCAATGTATGGTTGTCATTCACCTGCCTCCAGCTACCGACCTGACTGGAGACCTGGCTTGCAACCTAGCTATGTGCCCTGACTGGGAATCGAACCAGCGATCTTTGGGTTTTCAGGCTGGCACCAATCCATTGAGCCGCACCAGCCAGGGTTACTCTGTTTTTATAACTTTCATGACTTCTGAAAATTCATACCCTCACAGACAGATACTACAAAATAAATTTCCCTCCCAGTGCTTTACCTGACTTTGATAAACATGTTACAATTCAGACTGCATGTTGATCTCTACAAAATAAGCTGTCATTTATTTCTCCTAAGCAAATCCATCTATAAATTAGAGCTTGTCATAGGGTACCAGTCATGCATTGAAATTTCAAAGCATACCAAAATAGAAAAATACCTTCTATAATAAATGCTCTCAGGTGAGCCACTTTATCTTTTGTAGACTTACAAAATACAAACAACAGTTATATTTTACACCTCTGACATGCACTGAAGTCAGAATTTCCCTAGCAAATGGGTCATTAATGAATCATGTCTCAAGGAAAACTCATTATTTACAAATAATCCACAGAAAGCCCTGACTCTGTGGTTAGAGGCACGGACCCTGCTGCCTGAGATCCAACCCCTGGCTTTGGTGGGATTCTGGTCAACTCACTACTAAATCCCGAATGCCCCGGCTTTCTCAGCTTTAAAATGAGAATAACAGAAGTGTTGCTGGATTAGGTAAGATGTGATACAAATAAAATGATTAATATAGTACCTGCCTCCGTGAATACCACTGAAATGTCTGCTTTTATTATATCCTAAAATTGTGCTTATACAGGAAAACTATTAGAATTCATGACTCATGACAGGTGGTCATCTGTGCTATTAAATAAAATCCTCTTTCCTTCCAGCACAGGGCATGCTCTGCCATGCTGATGGTTGGGTGGGGCCATGCTTCTATTTCTGGCCAATGAACTCATCAAATGACTTAAAGAGTGCTAACATGGCCATGTGAGATGGTGCAGAGCACTCTTTTCCCTCTGGGACAGCAGTTAGGAATGTTTGATATGGCGGAGGCTGGAGGGTTGGAGAGATGAAAGAAGCGGAGCCTCGTTGCTGCCCTGAGAGAGCAAAGTTACATGAGCCAAAGACCAATCTTTGTTGTTTAAGTCACTGGTACTTGGGGAGTGTTTGTTTTACAGCATAACCTTGTCTAGCCTGGGTAATGCAGAAAGCAAGGCAATTAGCTGGATATTTTAATAAATTAGTGTTCTTTATTCTAGTGAATGACATCTTCAGCAATACCCAAAATGGGATAAAAGCAATAAAAAATAACAAAAAATGCTGACTGGGTCCATGATGTCTCCGAATGTCTGCACTGTCTCAGTCTTTCCTTCAGTGTCTACAATTGCTTCCTGAAGACATTTTGGGAATCACTCTCAAGTTATCACTTTAGAGAAGGCACAATACTCTGGAATAAGAAATATATATATATATATATATATATATATATATATATATATATAATCAAATCTTGACACATTCAAGGGACTATTTATCCAATTCATTTCCAGGAAGAACCAGAGCAGCATAGGAGGTATACTGGAAGATAAAATTGGAAGGTCTTCTTGATATAAATAACTCAGAAAAGAACTGTGTGGGGGCGGGGAATTACAGAAGCTGTGTATTTATGGAAATAACCATCTGAGGGCCATGCTCACTTTACACTAAACAGACTCAGCCAATTACAAGGACTACTCAGGCCTCTTGATCAATTGTTGCAAAGGTCATGTCTGACTTCCACATTAGGACTTCAACCCCTGTACCTTGCTGTTTCTTCACCTGTTCAATGAAAGGGAAGGAGGCAACAAAGCAGACATAGAGGATAAAGAAGAAATGAGGACCAGGGAGGTGGAGCGGGAATCCCTTCCTGCGGTCCAGTCTCATTTCTATCAGTGGGTTACATACATGAGTGGGCTCCATTTTCTTCTCCTGTTTGTTCAAGCAAGCATAGGTTTATTTCTTTTACTTACCGTTGGAAGGGTGCTAACTAACCTACATGCTTGCTTCTTAGCTCCCCCGCTGACTAGCTGTTTTAATTTGGGCAATTTGCTCAACACCTTTGTGTTTCCTTGGGTTACTGTTAGAATTAAATGGCAATGGATGCTAAGCGCGTAGCCCATGGTGTATACAGCCTGTGCACAATAATTGTAAACTACTTTCACTGTTTTTTATCACCTCATTTTTTACTCGAATGGGGTGTTTTTATCAGCGTACCACCAAAAGTGTGTGAAAATTAGGCATGCAAGATTTTTCAAGTAAAGGAAGGCAAGTCTCCGTGCTTCTTATAATTCTGGTGGAAATGCAAGGTAACATATCAGTTGCTAGATTTTTAGATTTTCCATCTAGTTAATGTCATAATCCCCTGACAATTGAAACTTGTACTTGAGCTGAGCCCAACACAGATGAGTACCCTCGCATGTTTCCAATGAGTCTGGAAAACTTGGAGTGTTTTATTCTCTACACTGGAAAGAGGTGCTTTACCCATTTATTTTTTGCTGCAAGACAAGGAAGTTCCTGTGGCCTTTCACTGTTACAATAGTGCTTTCTGTTGCTATTACTGAGGGATGGCATGTGGATGAGGCTCTACCCACAGCTGGACCAGTGAGCAGCTCGAGTTGGTAGAAGGTGATTAAAAACTAAACTGAGTTAGAAGAAATTTGAAGCCAGACGTGATCATCACCAGAAGAGAGAGACCACCCTTTCCTCCTTAGAAATTCCCACATCCCTGGACAGCAGATCCCCTGCCCTGCAATTACAAGCAGTAGGAACTCCTATCATTTTATCTGGATATAAAAGGAAAGTGGGTTCATAAACTAAGGACTTTAGGACCATACAGAAGGAACCATCTGTCTAGATTTTTATGAAGCTCATATGTTGTCATTTCCCCTAGGGAAACCATGGGAACAATAGTTTTATTTTAAAATTAACGCAGCTGCAGCTCAAGGCCTTACATTTGCACAGGTATCTTCAAGATTTGGGGAGCGGTCCTTTCAATGTGTTTGTAGTCACGTTCTTCTGTAAGTTCTGCAACAGTGGGGTATTTTAACTGTCTTTACTTCAGACCACTGTCGTTTTCTATGCTAATCTTTGAGTACTACTTCCTCTAGAGTCATGTGGCACTGAAGTGGTAACAGGGTACCTCAAAATACGGCACCTCGAAATACTGCATATTCTCAGTTGAAGGAGTTTGAGCAAACAGCAGGAGCAAAGAGGTTCTTCTGACCATCCCTGGTCCTTCTGCACTATAATGGGTTATAAAACCCTCCTAAGAGGTGCCCTCCCTATATCGAGAAGAAAGGAGCATCCTCATTTCCAGAATGAAGGGAAACCAAGAGGAATTCTAAGAAACGGGCCTTGCTCAGTTGCCCCCAGTTTATGACAGTTACCTCATGTCCCACCTCTCACATTCTTTCACGACTGCTCACTCCCCTTCAGACCAATCATAAAACACTCAGGTCTAACTGTCTCTTTGGGTCTTCAATGACTTGCAAAGGCTCCCGTGTCACATAAAACTTACATTAAAGAAATGTGTCTGTTTTCCTCCTCTTAACCAGTCTTTGCCAGTTTAATTTTCACATCCAGCCAGAGACTCTAATAAGAGTGTTGAGAAAAACTTTCTCCTCCTCTCCAGCAGCCATGGGCCCTTTTGGAATCCAGCTGTGGGGACATGGGGCTGGGGATTCGTTTGTCGGTCAGCTGCCTCCGTACAGAGAGAAGTATTGCCCCAGGAACGCTTCTACCCACCTCCTTAGCCGGCACTGTGGCAGAAGTGAGGCATCAGGTCATGTGGAAATAACGCACCCCACAGCATCAAGCATACATGGCAGGAAGAAGAAGCAAAGTTTAAAGCACTGGAGTTGAGAGTTCATCTTTGGAAAATTCATCCAATAATCACATACAGAAATTGTAAACAAAGTGTCCTTGGTACCTAATCAGAATAAAATATACTACAAGAGTAGTGTAACATAAATATGAAAGACTTTTTAATTTATAATGTAAACTTCAGGATATACAATCGATCAGAATTCCCTTGTTTGCAAGGCACAGCCCTGCGGCAGCCCTACAGGAATGAGTACATTTGCCCTGGGTGGTGCAGCTCAGTGGACTGAGCACTGGCCTGTGAACCAAAGGGTTGCTGGTTTGATTCCTAGTCAGGGCACATGCCTGGGTTGCGGGCCAGGTCCCCAGTGGGTGTGCATGAAAGGCAACCACACATTGATACTTCTCTCCCTCTCTTTCTCCTTCCCTTCCCCTCTCTCAAATAAATGAAATATTTTAAAAATAAAATAAAATAAAAGCTCATTTTAAAAATGAAGAATAAGTACATCTGTGTGGAGGCCACATGTCTCTGCATCTTAACTACCAATAATTAAAAAAACAAACTTTGATCAATCCTATTAAGGAAGGACTGCATCATATTCCTATTCCTTCTGAAAGAGAATACTACAGGGTCATTTTTATAAAAAAAAAAAAAAAATGTTGGGGCATTATAGAGAAATGTCAAGAAGGTAATATTTGGGGGAGGGTGTTGTTTGTGTTGTAATGTCAGTTTTTTAGAAATTTTATTTTGTTGTGGTTCCTTTTATTATTCTGAATATTCATGTCTATATCTAATTTTGTATTGCTTTCCTTAAGGAGGACACTTCAAATCATATAAGCTTCAGGTCCCACAAAGCCTAAGTCAGCCCCGGAATAGGAGGTAAGGATACAAGTTAAATGACTTTCTTTTTTCCAGTTATAATTTGAGACTGTTTCCTATTCTGTGCCTGGCAGAGATGGCTAATTGATGCCTTTTTCTTTCAAATGTGTTGCTGTTGAAGAAAACAAAATTAATAAAATTAAATCAAAAGGCGAATCTAAGATTCCTGTTTGAATCGAAAACTAATTACTGATCTTGGAACAGAACCAGAAGAGATTGTGTGTGTGTGGGGATTATTTACTGCAAAGGGTAATTTTTAAGAACACAAATCATGCATAGATATAGAAAGATAAATGTATATTTATGATTGCTTGTGGTTCTATTTTGAAACCAATAATTAGTTTTAATTTTGTATTCAAAATAATGAATGACAATGTGTTTGAAATATATTTGGCCTGTTCCTACCACACACACTGGAAGGATACAGGCAACACATTCTGTTGGTTCTGATCAGCCACGTTTGTTATTTTATGAGTTTGCTCTTCAGGTGTCTAAAACTGCATGACTTTTAAAATACATACAATAAAAGGAAACCTACATGTAGTGGCTAGAGAAATCAAATCATTAATCCTATTTTTCACTGTAGGAAACATTAGTCATTATCATTTACTTGATAAAAATGCCCGGACTTCAAAAAAATAGTATTTTCACACTGAATTGACCCAATGCCAAGCCAAAACAAAGACTTTAATACTTATTTAGATTATCATCCAATAATCTAAATAATTTATAATTATATATAATAATAATAATTCCATCTGTTCGGAATCTGACAAAAAGAGAAAGGGTTCTTTTGAAGCTTCAAGGATCAAGCAACACCAAGTCATTCACTGAAGATGCATTTGGAGTCCTGTTTTCACTCCTCCAGGACAGAACCTGGCACACTGGAGTTACGCCCGTAAACACCATGTGGCTGTACAACAGCGCTGAGATACGTTACTGTTTCTGTGGATGACATCCTCTAAAAGTGTGTTGTGTTCAACCTATGTGACCCAACTTGGCTGCTTAAAAAGTATTTGTTGAGTGAATGAATGAAACATGGCAAGAGCTTTCCATCTGTCCCCCTAGTAGCAGGCACTGAACGCAGGTGAAGGAGTAAGACTGTCCCCCAGTTCAAAGGACTCCCCAGTTAGCAGGGAGAGATTGATCAATTGTAATAAAATGGTACACCTGCTACTGGAGAAGTGAAGATTTTTTATGGTAGTGGTTAACTATATCTAAGGAGGTTGAGGAATGTTCTGAGAGGCAGTGACATTGGAGCTGAGTAAAGGATTTTGCAAGGCCGAAAAGAAAAGGCAAGGCAATCTCAAAGAGAGAGCAAGCCTGAATGAAAACCTGTAGCTGCAAACAGATGGGTGTTGGGAACCCGTGTACAGTGAGTGTGATGTGGTTTGGGTGTATTTACTATCTGAATGAAAACCTGTACTGTAAACAGATGGGTATTGGGAACAGTGAATAGTGAGTGTGACATAGTTCAGGCGTATTTGTGATCAGAGTGGCAGTGAAAGTAAAGGGCCTGTGATGGTTTTCTTGTCTGAATTCCTCAAAGCATCAGATATGGTGCCTCATCTAGAATCAGTGCTCAGATGCTTAGTAAGATGGATGAATGCATGCAAATCCTTAAGTTTATTCAGCCTGGATCAACACTGCCACAATCAGTAAAAGCCTTAAATATTTATTTAATGTTAATGGATTGCTTTCTACAATGTTTAGACAGTAAAGTGCCCGCCAATACTTTAAATTACAAACATCTATGATTTGTGTGTTGGTATCTGACTTTATGGAAGATTCTGTCATTCCTAAATTAATAATAAATGCTCAATGAAACTAGAGCAAAATTTACAATACCTCCCTTGTGAGAATTTGTATTGAATCTTTTCTTTGCTAAAGTCTAAAAAGGGATGTTCTCTCTGGTTTAAAAACCTGGCTGCAACATAAAAAATAACCTCTCAGTATCTGATATCTAAGTCACGCTGACCAGCTCATTAACAGGTTACTAATTTTTATACAGTTCATGTCAACAGCCAAATCCAGCAACAGGCATTGGTGATAAAATGTCAAGGGTACAGGAAACAGGAGAACAGAAATTTGGGTAAGTTGAAACTGAAAAAATAGAAAGTAAACTAGAAGAGGCAAGTGCAAGGGAAATGACCACAGGTAACCCCAGCCTGGGATGCGTTCTCCTTCCTTGTTGGCCCTGGCCCCCCACTCCCAGAGACACTGCAGAGCAGGGGGCACTAACCCGGAGGGAAGATTCGAGACAACAAGACCTTGGTCTAACTGGAAAGCACTCTTCATCTGTGTGGGATACAGGCTCCCTCCCTCCACCTAGGTTAGCCTGGAATGGGAAAGTACCTTCCTCTCACAGAAGCAAATCAGTGGGGGCACCAGTGAGAACCCCCACGGTATGAGATAAACCAGGATGGCACAGCAAAGCCTCTGAACATCAGAGTGCCATTAGCACCACAGTCCACAAAAGAAGGCCAGGATCTATAGGATAATTCTAAACAGGGTAATTGCCTGAGAGAATTAAAATTGTAAATAAGGTCCAGAATCTCCAAACATAATAGATAAAATGCCTTTGATATCATAAAAAGCCTTCTGTCCAACCAAGAAACGGTAAAATTACAACCTGAATGTGAAAAAACAATCAGCTGACATCAACACAGAAACTAATCCGGTGCTGGAATTATCTGACAAGGATATTAAGGTGACAATTATAAAAATGATTCAACAAGAATTAAGAAATTCTCTTGAAACAAATGAACATAGAGAAAATCTCAGAAAAATAGATAAAAATTATTTTAAAAGAAATAAAATATACCATAACAAAAATTTTAAAAATTCTCTCTGGATGAGGGGAAGAGAGGAGGAGTTAAGGTGGAAAAGGGTAAAGGGGTCACATACATGGCGACAGAAGGGGACTAGACTATAGGTGGTGAGCACACAATGCAATATGCAGATGCTATATTATAGAATTGTACACCTGACACCTATATAATTTTATGAACCAATGTCACCCCAATAAATAGAATAAAAAATGTTTAAACCCTCTGGATAGTCTCAACAGTAGAGATCAAAGATGCTACAACTTAGGAAACTTGAGAACGTATTAATAGATTTTATCTCTGAATAACAGAGAAAATAAAAGGCTGAAAAGAAAAGAATCAAGCCTGAGATAAACGTGCCAACATTCAAGTTATTGGAGTCTAAGAAGGATAGCAGGAAGGAAGTGGGCTGAAAGAGGATTCAAACAATGGATGAAACTTTCCAAATTTCATTAAAGCTATAAAATCACAAATTGAAAAACTGAACAAACCCCACACAGGATAAGTCTAAAGATATGCCCATACTAATACACATAGAAATTAAATTTTTGAAAGCTAAAGATGAAGAAAAAGCCTTGGAAATAGCCAGAGAGAAATAGCATATTACCGATAAGAAACAAAAATTCAAATAATAGTGAATTTATAATATGAAAATAAAGGCCAAAGTAACGTAATATTTTTCAACTGCTGAAAGAAAAGACTGTCAACTAGGAATTCAATGATCAAAATGATCACACAGGATTAAAGGTAAATGAAGACATTCTCAGATGAAGGAAAACTATAACAATCTGTAGCATAACTACCCTTTTTCAAGTTTAAAAAAAATAAATGGAAATAAGAAAAGAAGACAACTTGGCACATCAGCATGGAAGAATAATGAAAGAAACATAAATATAGGAATATATATGATAGTATTTCCTTCTCATGAGTTTTCTAAATCACGTGTGTTGATTAGAGCAAAAAATTATAACAGCATTTGATATCCAAAGTGGCAAAAACCCAAATGCCCTTCAGTGAGTGAACAATTGAATAAACTGGTACATCCATATTTTGGAATGCTGTTCAGCAATAAAAAGAAAGAAACTATTGATACATACAACCACTTGGGTGAATTTTGAGAGAATTAGACTGAGTTTAAAAGAGTGAATTAGCAAGAGATTAGAAATAAATACTTCTATTTATATACTTAATGATTCTATTTATATAACATTCTTAAAATCGGACGGTTATATAGATGAGGACCAGATAAGCGGCAGAGATGGAGTGGAGGTAGCTAGGTAGGTTGGTGGGTGTATGGCTATAAAAGGGCACTCTTTGTGGTGATGGGACTGTTCTTTATCTTCACTGTGTGAATGTCAATATCCTGGCTGTGATATTGTACTGCTGTTTAGCAGATGTTACCACTGGGGGAAATTAGGGAAAAAAATACACAGACTCTCCCTGTATAGTTCTTAAACTGCACAGGAATCTACAATAATTTCAAAATAGAAAAAATAAATAATTATAGAAAGCAATAAACCTTTGGGAAATGGTGGAAACAAAATTAAATAACCTCTTAGGATCTTTCAAAATTTTCAAAAATCATTGTCCCCACTTTTGGGGATGCCTAAAGGGGTCATCTTGTATCATCCCCGAGGAATGATCTGTTGTCTTTATTTCCTGTGGCCTATGAAATATGATCTGCACTGGGCAGAAGCTGGTCCAGTCACTGAATAGCTCCGTGGTCTTGGGCCCCTTACTTTTTCTGTTTGGGTCTTTATATTCAGCTATAAAAAGACGGTTTAGCGACCTCCACAGATGCTTCAGCTTCAAAATTCTAGAATTCCAATCTTATTTTGTACTTCGTTTGTACATCCAAAAAAAGTGAAAAAGATGTGAAATTCTTAGTCCTTTGAACCTGTTTCTGCATTAGCTCCATCTCTGCTAACTTGTGTTGGATTTGCAGTCTGATCTTAGACCATTCGACTAGCAGGAAATACAAAGCCCTTTTTTCACATTAACCTGTCTGCTTAAAGGGTAATAGCATACACTGAAAAGTAAGGCAAAATAAAATCAAATAATGGTCTTCGATAACCCCTTGAGACACACATGCCTTGTCTGTAAATATAAGGGATCACTTCCTACTTGGGTTTTCATTGTGAGGACAAAAACAGTCTGAGCTCAGTCCGACGACGGATGACAGCCACCTGTGTTAAGTGGTCTGGAAGAAAAACATGGTTTTATTACTACCTGTTGTGTCTTATTCCCACCGTCAGCATGACTGGCTTCTACTTTGTTGACTTCTTTTTAAAATACAGTAAATTACTTGAGTAACCACCCGGCAGATGCCCGTGTCTGCAGGGAGTGCGGGAGAGCAAGGTGGCCAGCTACAGGTTGGATTCTGATATGGCTGCTACTCATCAAACCCCTGTGACTGCATGCGGGGTGGGCTCAGCTCCAGAAGGCCAGGGAGGGTTGTGTCTGGAGTGGAGAACTTAGAACTTAAAAAAATGTTTAAAAATGCGGAGAAAAGGAAGAAAGGGGAAAAGATAGATGACCTTCAACCCCTGAATGACTCAAATTGCCTCATGATATACCGACAGACCTACTCAGATATGGACATAATTTCATACTTTACTGGTATTATACTCCCAAACTTCTTACTGCTGTGTGGTCTTTATTATTTTCTCCAATGGTCTCAAGTTTAAAAGATTATTTCTCAATGAAAGAAATTGCTTTGCTTAGATAATAATTCTTTCCTTCTCTGTTTTGAATGAAACAACAAAATTGCAAGGTATTTCAGGTCAGCACTCGTATTGACAAATAAAGCTGATGAAATTCATGTCAAGAACATTGTGTTACTTTATTCACCTCTGCAGTGCTATCATGGGCAAATATAAAATTTCCATTAAAAAATAATAATAATAAAATACAAGGACCACAGATTAAGAAGCACAGGGTTCTTTGAGAAATGTTATTTTGGCAACAGGACACTCAGAATAATATCACAGGTTGCAAGCAGCCTAAGAAGCCCAGTTCAGAACCATGGGCATGAGATGCTTAATTAAAATGAATGCCTCTGGAGTGTTCAAAATAGTTTGAATGTTAGTTCAAATCCCAGACTCACTCTTTTATCTCTTTTGTCCCCAGGGGGCTTCCTCAATAAATCTCAATTTCCTAATCTACAAAACAGGAACAGTGATACCTGTGGCTTATAAGAGATGCTTGCCCTGGCTGGTGGCACAGTGGGTAAGGTGCCGGCCTGCAGACACAAAGGTCGCTGTTTCGACCAGCCAGGGCAACATAACCAGGTTGCAAGCCAGGTCTCCAGCCAGGTCTCTAGCTGGAGGCAGGTGAAAGGCAACCAACCATACATTGATGTTTCTCTCTCTTTCTGCCTCTCTCCCTTCCCCTCTCTCTGAAAAATTATAAATAAAATCTTTAAAAAAAACTGCTTAAAAATAATTTTAGCTACAACAACTGTTAGATGATCAAGGATGTAAATACCAAATGAAATAGCAAACGAGATATATCTAGGTGGGACTAGTCAAACATATTTTAGGAAATTATTTTTACATGTATTCTCCATTCATTTCCATCTCATTCTTTTTTTTCTTCCTAGAAGTAGGAGTAGAAGTTGGAGCATAAAGGGAAGGAGAAGCGAAAGACAGGTAGGACGAAACTGGTAAAGAAAAAGAAAAAGCTATCCACGGAAGTCTGGATTGACATGATACTTTGAAATATCATGTTTTCTTATTTTCTTTTTAGGTTAAAATTTTCAGTGTTTGGCTTCTCATTGTGGCATTAATGGGAAGTTGCCAACCCAATAAGCATTCTATCATTCCTTATTACCAGAACTCTGATTTTGTACAGGGCAACAATGAACCCCATTAAAAATACTTCTCTCACACCTCCTTGCAGATTGAGCCAGAACTAATAGTTAAATCTAGAGACTTAATCCCAGTGGTGCAGGTAGAACAAGCAGACACGTGTTTTCTATGGTTCTCAGTTCTGGCCCGTGAGATTTAAGCAGATACTAATTGGGGACACCGAAGAGAAAATCGAGTATTTGTCCTGTTTACAGGACAGTTTGAGCTGGGACACACCTTTGCCCTTCACCACTCCCACAGCTGTTTACTGCCTGAAATGCGGCCAAATGCCTAGAGAGGGAGCAGCCATCTATTGGCTGTAGAAACAACCAATGCACATCCTGGATGGAGAGCCAGGTTACCTGCAGCTGATGATATGCACTATCGGGTGTCTTTGTATAACCTGGTTCCAAGCCCCCTCATCCGTGGATGGCTGCAGTCTTACAGGCTTTACATGTCTCACAGGCACCCAGAACCAAGATCAGCTGTCCTACGCATGGCTGATTAGCCCAGAGGCTGAAAGAAACCTCCAAGCCTGTCTTGCAAAGCTCTTGTTTATAATGTTATTGCTAATATATATCAGTTTCTCTAGAGACCTCACACCAGACCGTTCACCACTCGCCCTCTTTTCTATGTCCAAGCTCAACTATATTCATCATATTTTTCTAAACTGTGGCCTCTTATTTCTATATTCAAGCACTTTAAGCCATACAAATAGCTACTAAATTACTTAGTTTCTTATTTTGGCTATAACCTAAGAGGCTATAAACACACAATGGCGATCATCCCTGCAAGGCTGCCAATGTGGCTAATCTCGTTGAGGGCCTTTCAGACTTTCCTCCAACTGAACAGCTATGTTAAACCTTGAGGCTTCACCATCATTTTTGGTGCAACCCAATCAGCGGACCCAAAAAATTTTTCACACCACCCCACAAATGAGAGGCCACTGCCTAGCTCTCCAACAATTATCTAGTTTTCTTTGACAGAGTTGATTTTTAGTTAAATAAGGCTCAGACCGACTTAACTGCGCAAATATTTGAAAAACTGCTCATGTCAATTTGTTCTTATATGTTTAAGTATGGAAATAGATACAGATACTAGGGGGTGGGGCTAAGACCATCAACACCACTAGGGACCAGTATGGTTGAGACTGAGAAGGCAGAAAGCCTAGTAGTGCATGTGGGAGTGAACTAGTTACCCTCTCAACCCTATGAAGAACCAACCATCTCTCTGAAGGGTGGGAAGCTAGGCATTTGCGCAGCTTGGGGGTTGCTCCTAGAAGTATGAACCCTCTCTGATGCCAGGCCACATCTACCTGTGGGCTGAGGCAGCCTCCGGAGGAAACAATGAGGCAGTAAGAGCAAAGGGTCTGGGGGTCTGGGGCATTCGGGCTGCACAAAAACTGTCTCTGCATCTGGAATTAGAGCTGATGCAGCAGGGAGGCCAAGAGGCTCTGCTTCTGTATTTTTCCAACATCATCCAAAGACATAAGCTGCTTTCAGCAGTGATGGTGTCTATAAATTGTTGGTGAGAATTAATATCAAAAGTCCCAGGACATCTGAAAAGAATTTCATAAAGATTAACAAAATTCCATCCTGTAGAAAAATTCACAGTGCTATTGGAGCTGCTTTATATTCAAAGAATGTATTAAAAATCTAAACCATCTTTGAGCTAGATCCAATTAGATTGAGGTAAATTTTCTCTTTCCCCTGAAGTGTCTCACATAACTGTTTTGTTTCTACTTCCTTTCGTTTGTGTAATTGACTGACTCATCTTGCCTGTTCTTGTTTTAAGGGCTTTTGGTTGCCAGCATTTCATTTGGAATCTTAGCCTTCCTACGAATGGATCCTTGACTTGTTCTGATCTAAACAAGGCTGTCAGAATAGGGTCACCCAACTGAGGCCCATCTGAAAATGCGTGGGAAGGTAAAAACTGAGAAGTCCTGCCAGAGAACAGGTATCTTCACAGGAAGAAGAGCGCACCCAGAGTCGGGCATTCGATGGCCCCGTCTTTAGCAAGCATGGAGCCCCTGCTACTGACCACCTGGAGCTATACCGGTCCTATTCCTTCCTAGAACCTGGTTGTTCAGCTTCTCCACAAATTCTGATTTACTCAGTCTTGCCCTGGCTGGTGGCACAATGGATAAGGTGCTGGCCTGTGAACCCAAAGGTCGCTGGTTCGATTCCCAGCCAGGGCACATAACCAGGTTGCAAGCCAGGCCTCCAGCCAGGTCCTTAGCTGGAGGCAGGTGAAAGGCAACCATACATTGATGTTTCTCTCCCTCTCTGCTGCTCTCCCTTCCCCTCTCTCTGAAAAATAATACATAAAATCTTTTAAAAAACCAAAAAGATAGCCAGTCTTTTCTTTCCCCCTTGCAAAGAGAAACAAGTTGGAGAGGAAGAAAAAGGAATAAAAATCAAATTAAAACTTCCAGAAATTTGCTTTATATGACTGAATCTAATTATCCTTAAAAACAAAAGAAAAGGGATGGCTTAGTATTTCTAGAAACATCAAGGGATTGTGAAATTAGCTTAAGTGGACAGCTGATCTGTTGTTGTTGTTGCCTTTTATTATTATTATTAGTAGTAGTAATAGTAGTAGTAGTAGTAGTCAGCTGGCTTATAAGACGAAAATTGAGTTTTCTATTACTTTACAGACTGATCTGATGTTCCTGCTTTCATTCCAAATAAGCCTAACTGCGTAAATAGTCATCAAAGTGTTTTTCCAGAACCAAAAGAACCTTTAACAGATATACTCACTTTTAATACACAAAGAAATCTTTTGTTAGCTACTTCCAGAGGAATACATTTGGTAGAGTTTCTTTCTCTACCAAGAATCTCTGTAAGAGAGAGGGCTCACAAGGAATTTTACCTTCTCTGTTCCCAGAATGAGGTTTATTTTAGTTTGAAAATGTATATCATGTTAAAGTAGCCAGCTTAGGTCCAAGATGGTGTCTCTCATGCTAAGCCCACATCAGCAAACCAAAACTTAAGTTTCTATGTTTGGCTTTCCCTGAACAGAAAGGCTTGGTCAAGAGATAGATGCTTATATACTCAGCACAAGTTACCTAACCTGGCTACAATACCTCTCTGCTACATATAAGAAAATCTTGCCCTGGCTGGTGTGGCTCAGTGGATTGGTGCTGGCCTGCGAACCCAAAGGTTGCTGGTTCAATTCCCCACCTAGGTTGCAAGCCAGGTCTCCAGCCAGGTCCCCAGCTGGAGGGACACAAAAGGTAACCATACATTGATGTTTCTCTCCCTCTCTTCCTCCCTCACTTCCCCCCTCTCTAAAAATAATAAAATATTAAAAAGAAAAAAGAGACAAAGGAAATCTTCACCAATCTTCAAATGCCCCATATGACTTCCTTGCTTGTGCTGATTTTGGTCTATAAGATCTCATGCCATGTAGAGCTTTTTGTAACTACCTCCTATTTTCTAGACTGGATGCAGCCCAATTCATGAATCACTAAGTAAAAGTCAACAAGATCAGTAAATTATCTGTGGACAATTTTTTTAAATAGTCATAAGTTCAAATTTCATGGTCATACAGTCCACAAGCCTTGGTACAATATATTTATATTGATATGACTATATCATAAATCATTATCTATATCATGTCAAAGTCTATGGACTATATGATGATGGAAAAATTCATATATATAACAGGATATATTTCAAATGTATTTACACCCTAAATTTTCCATATACAATTTCAGTTATACCTTGTATAGACTATAATTCTATACAGTATTCATATATAAGTCTGTCCTTACTGTAAGCTACCGTGCTGGCACCACTGTGTGGGAGAGCAGAGACACCATGCATGGTCTAGCCGACACTCTCAGCGCCTGGCCATGTAGAGGCAGGAGAGTGGGTGCAGGGATGCCCAGACTCTCTGTGGCCATTAACCTAAGTGCAGCTGTGATAAGGACAGGCCAACCGTGCATGAGGACACCAGCACTCTAGCTGCCCAGCCATGCGGTCTTAAGCTGGCAGCTGCAATAAATCGTGCAAACCCTCCTGAAGGCTCCATATACATCCTTCCATATCACCAAACCACAGGTCTCGCCACTATCAGAACCTGCTGGTCCAGAATCTCTAGGACCTGGCAACATAACTTGGTGTTTGATTGTATTTGTAATAAAAAATGGAGGAATAATTAAATAATAAAAATGTAGGGACACATAAAGCAATTTCTTCAAAAAGAATCATATTAGTTTCCGACACAGCAAACAGAAATCACCTGTAGTACAAGCACAGATTGTTTTTATACAATATTTTGAGGTATTAATGAGACAGGCTTATATAGCAATCCTATTTGGGAATTCAAGCAAATTAGCTAAATAAAGTATGACAGGTTCATTCCATGTTTTATTTTTGCAGAATACTTTCTGGATTTGCTAAGTGTCTTGTTCCAGTAAAAGACAGCCTTCAAATTAGATACGACTTTGTAAGTTCTGATCCATTCTTTGTTGTGAGCAGAAAGAGTGTTAAGGACACCGTCTTACCCAGGGTAGGAACTGGTTACAAATGAAACAACAGAGACCAGGAGGAGCCAGACATCCAGCAGGGGTCGTGGGGAGACAGGCCACAAGGGCTGGGTATCTTTCCTGTTGTCAGAACGCTTCTCCACCCGCCCGCCTTTCATGTTCTTGCTCATATTGCTTTCAGTAAAAATGTAACAGAAAATAAAAGCTGTTACATTTAAATGAAAGATTGCTTGGTAGGCTGCAACAGAGAAGCAATATGGTAGTTTTGAGTCATTTGGCAAGAAGTTGGGGTAAGCATTGGGTTGATTCCAGGAAGCACAGCTTCGTGCCCACAGGCTGATTAACTGCTGGGCCCGGCAGCCAACTGATCAGCTCTAGCCTGGGGCCTCCAAAGACATGATGACAGGTGAAGAATAAGGAGTGTATATCTTATTCCAGACAAGCTTTCTGATTGGGCTCCGGGCTGCTAGTGCAAAAGGAAGTCTTCCTTTTCTGGCACATAAAACCCATGATGGTTTGGGTGGCAGAACACCAAGTGACGCTCCTTTCTCCAGCACACTGTGGATCACTAGCCTGTTGGGGCTGGTATAACAACATACTGCAGGACGCGGGGCTTGAAAGCAACAGAAATGAACTTCTCACAGTCCTGGAAGCTAGACACCTGAGACCGGGGTGCCAGCAGATTCACAGACAGGTGAGGGATGGCTTCCTCATCCATGGCTGGCTTTTCACTGTCACCTCACACAGCAAGAGGGGGCAGGCCAGCTCTCTGGCGTTTTTAAAAATAAGGGCATTAATTCCATTCGGTGGGCTCAGACTCCCTATAATGCAATCACCTCCCTAAGGTATCGCCTTCTCATACCATCACCTTGGGGATTTAGGATGTTAACATATGAATTTTGAGTGGACGCATCATGCAGATTGCCACATCATCTTCCCACTTGGAAGACTGGGCATGTTCTCCAAACCCAAGGCTGATCATGACAGTCAAGAAGAGCAGGAGACAACAACAATAAAATTTAAAAAAGAAGAGAAAGAAGGGGAAGGGGAAGAAAGAAGAAAAAAGAACAGGAGAAACACAGGTACCCCAAATAGCCAAGGCAATCTTGAAAGCAGAAAGCTGGAGGTATCACGCTACCTAATATCAAACTATACTACACTACAAGGCTATAGTAATCAAACAGCATGGTACTGGCATAAAAACAGACACATAGATCAATGGAAGAGAACAGAAAGCCCAGAAATAAACCTGTGCATATATGGTCCATAAATCTACGAGACACAGTGGGGAAATGAGAGATTCTCTTCAATAAATGGTACTGGGGAAACTGAATAGATGTAGGCAAAGAAATAAAACTAGAAAATTCTCTTTTTTCCCTTGTTAAATCTTCCCCTGAAGATATGGCCCTGGTGCCAGCCACTGTGGCTCCTCCTTTCAAGCTACTGGTGGGGGAGCGAGTCTGAGTCAGTCCACGTGCGGGCCCTTAAAGGGGACGCGTGAGGCCCTAGAAGCTCACTGTCCCGCTCAGCCTCAATCTCCACTGGTTTTTGCAGCCAGAGGTTATGGGGCTTCTCTTCCCAGCACTGGAACCCTGGGCTGGGGAGGCCTGGTGTAGGGTTGGGACCCCTCGCTCCTCAGAAGGGCCTGCAGCTGAGAGATCCCTCCCAATTATTATCTGTCCCCCGTGGGTGTGGGACCAGCCTATTCCAACTCTCTACCCCTCCTACCAATTTCACTGGAGCTTCTTTTTCAAATCCCTACTTGTAGGACTTCCATTCAGCCAGATTGCAGGTGGTTCTGAATGATGGTTCTGTAGTTTAGTTGTAATTCTGATGTGGTTGTGGGAGGTGAACACTGCCTTTTGACACTGCTTTTTATGATCTACATTCAAATACTTTAGGGTATTATTTCTTCCATAGTCTATTTCACTCTGGGAACATTTTTTTCCAATTTATGCTGGGTTTTGTGTTTTTGTTTTTTTTTTTAACCCCATTGATACCTTGTATTTTATTTACTATTTTTTATTAAAAAGTGATTAAGTCATTTATTTATATTGTGCCTTTTGAGGGAAACACACCTGGCCTGTTTCCTAATTTCTTACCCCATTGAAAAGCCTTCAGGTCATCCCGACCACCTTCCAGCACTTCGGAGTCTCCTTGATCTTCTATGTGATTAAAACTTTATATGTCCTCAGTCCACTGGGTGCATTTTAGCATTGGACATAGGAGCATGTCATTTCAAACGCATAATAAGTGCTACCTTCATTATTAATTTTACTCACGCGTTTGTATTTTGTCTTCCCAAGTAGATGGTAAACTCCCTGTCTGCTAACTCATGGTTCTGCAAATGCAAGAAAGGGCTGTGTCCCTGTAAACTTTATTCATCAAAACTCCTGAAGTTGAATTGTCCCTGCCCAGTGATGTTTAATTACCATCGTTTTTGCAAGTAAACAAGAAGGAGTCATTTTTCGAAATCGTAACTTAAAAAGCACAGAATTTTCAGATTTTGCCAGGCATTAAAAATTACTGCATGTATCCTATCATTTTCAACATGCGTGTTTTTTAAAAGTAGAGCTGACTTACTCTATACCCATTTAAAATCAAATCAAATCTCCAGATTCTGTGCTATTTTTTGTAGTGCATTTTCACAAGTCATAGGAAAATTCAACTTTAGTGAGTTCTCTAAAACCCTTTACCAATAAGTTCTGAAAAGTGCTCTTTCAAGAAGATGATTGATTCCATTAGGAACTCAGTGACTTAGCTCTTTCTGTCCTTAATCACAAACAATGCCGCATCAACCAAGGGTTGCGTAGATTTATGATGCTCCTTTTACTTGGAGATTTTGAAAGGTATTTTATGGTCTCATTTGAAACTTCTATCTGAAAGTTTCCCTTGGGGGGGAAAAATCACATAATATCATTTGTCTGGAAAAGATTTCCTGAAACCCAATGAGTTGTTGACTCATTTTTATTTCCCACTCCTACCCTCAGTTCAAAATATTCTCTTATTCATTAAGTACTCTAACCTACTATGTGATAGGAACTTACAACATGGTTTTCCATGTGCTATAATACCAAGTACCTTAAATCTCAAAGTTAGTAAGTTAAAATTAGGGACCAAAGAAATGGCTTAATAAACTGCCAGTTATTGACGCAGATAGAGATAAAAATAAACCAAATGACCAAAAGTAAGTTCATGAAATAGTCTTGTCCTGATGGCATATTATTTAAATGATAAGACACAGAACCCCCCCATGCTAGCCTTTGACAACAACAAAAATGTGGGGGAAGGAGATTTAATAGGAATATTGCCCTGAGTTAGGTGACCCGGTTAACAAAACCAAGCTCAGAACAGAGCAGGAGGCTCCGCCTCCGGTGCGGCACGACTTGCTCTCTTCGCCTATCTCAGGCGCCTGGACCATTCGTCTTCCTCCTTCTCTGCAGATTGACAGGTTGACTTTTTATGTCCACTGCACACATGCTGCTTCAGAACCTTGATGCCATTTTGCATTCTGTTGCTTAACTAAAGGATTAGAACCCAATTCCTAACTCTCTGAAGAGGATATCTGATTGGCCCAATTTGCTCCCTGTGACTTTATGGGTCCTCAGGTTCACGAGCAACGGCCAATGCTCAGGACGTGGCCATGACCAGGGGCTGGGCTTTCCAGCTCTGCCTGAGGCCTAGGAGTAAATCCACCGAAAAGAAACCCAGGCAGGATAGGCAAACTGACCAATGTAAATGACTCTTCAAGTAGAGACGTCAGAAGGGTGTGGTACAGAAAAAAGGGCAAGAGTCAAAGATGATTACGTACGTATAAAACACCTAGGAACAACGATAATAAAAATAACAGTAATAAACAAACAAAAGAATATCATTTTCTTAAATCTAAGTAGACTCTACCATTATAATTTATTTCAAATAACAATAAAACCAATTCTTTCCTATGTAAATGTACTCTGGAATTTATCAATCAAGCAAGCAAGTATATAATTATGTTTATTTACATTTCAGCTCTGAATTAGAATTTTGGGTAGAGAACAAGTGGTGTGTTACATGTATGTATATGAAATAAAATGCATAAAATGGGCCCTGCTTCTTCCCACACATTTTCATTAGGGAAATAAAAGTGGCAACTGTATATTATCTGTATCCTATATTATTGATATTAGGTGATATCTAATATAATCTAAGCATGGACTAGAAGATCTATATGAGAATAAAAAAGGATAATGAGACTGACACGTCCATTAATGGAACGTCACATAATTCAAACCAACACTCAGAAGACATCTATAAAAGAGAAATAAGGAACCATGGACATGGACAACAGATGGGATTGACTTTGGGGGGAATGAGTGGGTGGGGAGGGGGACAGAGGGGAGCAAAAAAGGGGATGGATGTAACATAACAACAATAAAATTTAAATTAAAAAAAAGAGAAATAATTTTTAAAAATCTTGTTGGCATCGTATGTTTAAGATATTGAAGAGTTACTATGCCAAGATTCAGGAGAATATTGAAAAGCAGGGAGATAAGCTTTTGGAACTGCTTCCTCAGGGGCACCTGTTGATTTCTAAAGAGGCTGCTCTGTCACCAAGCAGCACCATGGGGCTCGGAGGACAGAAGAGGAAGCAGGCTGCCATGAGTGACAGAATCTGGTACAATCTTGCCCTTGGGCTGGAACCCGAAATGGTTTAACCATAGAAGTAAGGATGAATCAGAAGTAAACTCTCTGCTACGTAAACTATGGTCCAATGTCAGGCCATCAAGTTTGATAACATTCTGAAATTAGATGAAGGTAATACCAGACTAGAGATTACAGTGTCCATAGGTACAGAAGCCAATAAAAATATTTTTGAAAGAAAGAAATCATTACCTAGGCCTCAGATTATTTCTAAAAGCAATTTGGAAGGCAATGATAAGCAGGCAATGATAATATACCAATGATAAGAAAAAGAGACAGGAAAATATGCATGTGATCCAGCAGAAACAACAGACAGCTAATGAGGCCCACTGGTGCTGGTCCAAATAACATCCTAATTAGTAGATACAGATTTTAAAAGGACTTTAAAATAATGTTCAAGGAGTTAATGAAATGATTAAACATTTCAACAGAAAACTATAATATAAAAAATGCACAAAGCATATTTGAAAATAAAAAAATAGAAATTGTAGGGCTAAAAACTGTAACAAAATTGAAAAGTATAAACAACAGATTAGGCACAGCTAAAAATATCATTTATCTGGGGAGATAGCTCAAAAGAAACTATGTAGAGTAAAAAACAGACCATTTTCAGAAGAGGTATTATACATATCTACATTCAAGTTTAGAAAGTGTTGTTTATCAAATTACCAAAACAGTATTGTTTTTTAACTATACTTCACGTGGCTCAAGAAAAAATAAATTCTTAATGCTGCAATATACTTCTCACAAAGCAGCCACATAGTCCATTTTCAAAGGAGCAATGATTCTAACTGGGCTTATATTACTTTATCTTCTCAGAAATTTTATTCAAAATAAAATACTACAATCATTATAGAGAAAGTACAAACACATACTTGAACCTACACCATTCAACCATCTTTCTGATTCACTTTTCCCTTTCTAAAATTGGGTCAACGCAATTGTTTTCAAGGGGACATGAGAGTATGAAAAGTTGCAAAGAATACTGTGATTGTTCAATAGGAGTTTATAGATTCTGACTGAACCCTCAGTCAGAAGTAATGTAAGAAGCATAACTCCTTGGAACTATTTCAATATAATTTTGGCCTAAACCATGCTTTCCAACAAATTAAAAGTCTTCACCTGAACAGGCATATAATTGGACTAATCATATCAAAATTGATTGTATTTTTAATAAACACCCTATGTACATAAACATTAATAAATGCTAGATAATAAGTAGAGAAAGCACTTGTTACTTAAGAAATCTTGTTACATAAAAACTGAGGGAATAAATTGGTTAATGGTAAATAGAATGCACCATTTCAATGAATGTTATATTTTTATAAAAAATATTAGGGTTGAAAGTAATGAAAATTAGGTGTTACTTGAGCTCTCCTGGGAAATATTTATGGAAATATTTAATATTTCTGAAGAATAACACAAAAATGTGGTGCTTGCTGAAGAGAACCAATAAAGACAATTGCATTCTTGAATTATTGAATTTTATATCTCTCTTTATCATTCCATGACTTCATAATCACTTTAAGAAAACTAGATTAGGCACTTTGAAACAAACACAGACTTCCTTCTGCAGAATTATCAATGGCGGAGACAATATTAGACAGAAATTGCAAAAAAGGCTCTCATCAGCTATAATATATCTTAATTTTAAAGTCCAGCATTAACATATTGTAACCACGACAACAAAGAACCCCTTCCTCTAGTAGTTGTACAATAAAGATAGGATCATTTAGCATGATATCCACCAAAACAATTAGGTAATGAAACAGGACGCATTTCTGTCACTCCTACATTTGTCTGCTGGGCAAAATACACAGAAAATGAAGCCCTTGGTTTGAGCAGCATTTTCCAATCTAAAAGCTTTTAGGGAAATTATAGGTTGCTGAGCAATTACAGTTCACATTAGAATTCATTGGTGTCACAGTCAGAAGGCAGAAAGATTTCTTGTTCTTGCCCAATAGGAATTTGTCTTCTGTGAGCAAAGATGATCATCTCTCGTGTTCACAGGACTAATGTTACAGATAATTGAAAGAAATCATCCAAAGAGGGGAAGCCTTACATGGGCTCTTGATTTGGTACTAAACTGATTTTGATTTTCATGAATGCCAGGTAGTTTTGACTGTATTGTCAACATCGACTCAAGTAATAATGTTGCTGGACCAAGGTTGATCCAAGGGCCTGCCCTAGAACCTAGACAGATATCTGACTCCTGTTAATATTGGTAGATGTTCTGATTGCAAATAAAGTACAATTTTTCATTATCCAGGGAAGCATCATGAGGCTAATCATATTAGACAGGACTTAATTCCCTTCTTTCCCAGTCAAGAAAGAAATGTTTGTCAATAGCAGCCTCTTCATGTGGAACCACTAATCACAGTTCTTGGCACTGCTTCCTTCTGAATTTTAGCTTAGAGCTAACAGAAAACAACAAACACAACTGTTATTCAGCAGGAGAAGGAGAAAAGAATGTGATTGGGCAATTTAATGTTTTAACAATCTCTAAATTAATTGTTTGAATATGAGAGGCTTTGACAGTGAAAAATCATTTAAGAAAGACTTAATCTGACCAACCTAGAGGGCAAATTTATACCTAATAAACAGATTTAACAAAGTTCAGTGCAACCTACTTTTTGAAATAAATAAATCTACTGTTGTACCTGTCAAGGTATGTAGCCAAAATCTTATGAAAGTGCTAAATGATAAATTTATAAACCTACAAGGCTTCTTGGACCACAGAACACAATTTTTTATTACATTTGGTAAAATAAGAGAAAGAAAAGTCAAGCTTGCAATTAGAACAGATTAAAAATTATACAAATATATTTGAATAATTAACTTGAATTCTTCTTTTTTAAGATTTTATGTATTATTTTCAGAGAGAAGGGCAGGGAGGGAGGGAGGGAGAAAGGGAGAGCAGCATCAATGTATGGTTGCCTTTCACCTGCCTTCAGACATGGCTGGAGACCTGGCTTGCAACCTGGTTATGTGCCCTGGCTGGGGAATCAAACCAGAGACCTTTGGGTTTGCAGGCTGGCACCAAACCACTGAGTCATCAGCCAAGGCTATGAATTCTTTTTAATGTCAGAAATATCTTTATCATTCTAATGATATCCTCAAAAAGAGTGAAACTTAAATGTCTATACAAAGTCTATAAATTGCTTTATGGAGAATGCTCAAATGATAGCAACTAGAAAAGCTATTTTCAGATATTTAACCTAACTAATTATGTCTTGGTTACTTTAACATTAGTAAGGTAGGATTGTTGTATGCAATCACAAATATTGCAGAAAGACCAGAGTAGGTAGATCTTGGTAGTACACAGAATATAACATTCATAAACATTACCACACTCAACACAGGAGCACCTAAATATATTAAGCAAATATTAATGACATAAAGGGAGAATTGACACTATGCAAAAATAATAGGGGATTTTAGCATCCCACTTCCATCAATGAATAGATCACCCAGACAGGAAATCAATAAGAAAACACAGGCTTTAAATTACACACTATACCAAATGGAATTAATAGATATTTACAGAACATTTTAATCCAAAAATAAAAAATAAAACTACAGAATACAATTTCTTTTCAAGAGCATATGGAACAGTCTCCAGGATAGACAACATCTAGACCACAAAATAAATCTCAATAAATTCAAAATCATATAGTAGTAACTTTTTTAACTACGACAGTATGAAATCAATAACAAGAAAAACCTGGAAAAAGTCACAGACACATGGAGACTACACAACATGCTACCATACAACAATGAGTCAAAGAAGAAATCAAAGAGAAAATTTTAAATTTCTCAAGACAAATGAAAATGGAAATCTAATTCTCCAAAATCTATGGTCTGCAGCAAAAGCCATTCAAAGAGGGAAGTTCAAAGTGATCAAGAAAAAAAATCTGACTAAAGGAACTAGAAAAACACGAACAAAATCCAGAGTTAGAAGAATAATGGAAATCATAAACATAAGAGTGGAATAAACAAAATAGAGACTGAAAGAAATCAATAGAAAAAATCAATAAAACTAAAAGCTGGTTCACTGAATAGATAAACAAAACTGATAAACTTTTAGCCAGACTCATCAAGAAAAAAGAGAAAGGGACCTAAATACATAAAATCTGAAATGAAAAAAGAAGTTAACTACTGACACCACAGAAATACAAGATCATAAAAGAAGACTGAACAATTGCACACCAATAAATTGAACAACTTAGAAGAAATGGATAAATTTCTTCTAAAATACAACCTTCCAAGACTAAACCGGGAAAAAATAGAAAATCTGACAGATTGATTACTAGTAATGAAATCAAGTCAGTACAGGTAACCCCTATATAACACGGCATTTCTATAACACAGTTTCATTCTAACACAGTTTGAAAACTGAGGGAAATCCTCAAACAACATGGCATCCTAGAACACAGTTTCACTCTAACACAGTTTGAGAATTAGAGAAACCCCGGAACAACACAGAGTGTAATAAGAACTTTTAGGGGCAAAAGATATCCCATTTGAAATTAGGGAAATCCAAATAACATGGAATGTAATAAAAGCTTTTAAGAGCAAATGATATCACATTTTAAAATTTTCATTTCAGTGTTAATGTCATATCAAATTTGCCTGCAAAATTTTAAAATTTATTAACATTTTAAAACATTTTGTTTGTGAAGTATTGAGTACATATATTTTAAAACTTTTTGTTTTCCTTTTTACTACATTATACATAAATTAGAATTTTTCAGGTGAGTATTACTCAGTCTTTTTTAAAGAAATGGTAATTATGTTTATCATTTTTGTGAATGGTGCTTAGTAGTGACGACAAAGACATTATTTAATACATATTAGTATGTTATACTTTGGGTGAAAATTGCTTTAATAAAGCTATTTCTCTTAATTATAAAAATGTAATAGTATTTTTTTTTGGAACCTAACCCTCTTTTTTTTTAGTTCTTTCTTTCATATAACACAGATTCACATAACATGGCATTTTTTAGGAACCTAACAACCATATTATATGGGGGTTACCTGTAATTTAAAAAACAACCTCCCAATAAAAGCACAAGACCAGATGACTGCACAGGTGAATTCTACCAAATATTTAAAAAATTGATAACTATTCTTCTCAAACTAACCTGAAAAATCCAAGAGGAAGGAATGCTTCCAAGCTCATTCTATGAAGTCATCATTACCCTGACACCAAAACCAGACAAAGACACTACAAAAAAAAAAAAAAGAAGAAAGAAAAAGAAAGAAAGAAAGAAAGAAAGAAAGAAAGGAAGAAGATTATAGGCCAATATCTCAGGTGACATACATGTAAAAGTTCTCAACAAAATATTAGTAAACAAAATTCAACAATACATTTTAAAAAGGATCATACATTGTGATCAAGTGGGATTTATTCCATGGATGCAAGGATGTTTGATTTGAACATCTACAAATTAACCAACATGATATACCACATTAACAAAACTATGGATAAAAATTATATGGTCATCTTAATATGCACAGAAAAACATTTGACAAATTAACATCACTTCATGATAAAGAAAAATCTGAAAGTATTTCCCCTGAGATCAGGAACAAGACAAGCATACTCATTCTGATCACTTTTATTCAACATAATATTGGAAGTACTAGATACAGCAATCAGAAAAGAAGAAATAAACAAATAAAAGGTATCCACATTAGGAGATGTAAAAATATCACTCTTTGCAGAGAACATGATAGCATATATAGAAACTAAACACTCCACCAAAAAGAAACCAAAAAGCCATCAGAACTAATAAATGAATTCAGTTAAAGTTCCAAAAGTCTCAGGATACATAATATTCAGAAATGTTATATTTCTATAAACTAAAAACAAATTATTAAAAGTAAACTCTTAAAAATCAAACCCATTTACAATTGCATCAAAAAGAATAACATACTGGAAAATAAGTTTAACCAAGGAGGTAAAAAGCCTGTAATTTGAAAATTGTAAGATATTGATGAAAGAAATTGAAGATATGTAAGTAAATCGAAAGATGTGCTGTTTGCAAGGATTAATATTGTTGAAATGTTTGTAGTAGGTAATACAATTTATAAAGTTAATGAAAATACCAATAGCATTTTTTAAAGTACTAGAAGAAATAATCCTAAAATTTATATGGACTTACAAAAAGATCCTGAATTGCCAAAGCAATGTTGATTTAAAAAACACAAAGTTCCTAGGGTTTTAACTATACTACAAAACTATAGTAATCAAAACAGTATGGTCCCAGCACAAAAACAGATCCACAGCTCAACAGAACAGAATAGAGAGCCCCAAAATAAACTTATGCTTATATGGCCAATTAATCTATAACAAGGGAGGTAAGAATATATAATTGGATACAAGTCTCTTCAATACATGGTATTGGGAAAACTAGATAGATGCAAACAAGTAAATCTGGACCACATTTTTACTCCATATACAAAGCAAAAATCAAAATAGATGGAAGACTTAAATATAAGACTTAAATGTAAAACTCCTAGAAAAAACATAGGCAGGAAACTCTTTCACATTGATATTAGTAGTTTTGTTTTTGGATCCGTCTTCCTGGGCAAGGGAAACAAAAGAAAAACAGACAATGGGACTACATCAAACTCAAATGCTTTGGCACAGCAAAGAAAACCATTAACAAAATGAAAAGATATCCTACAGGATGGGAGAAAATATTTACAAGTGACATATATGATAAGGTGTTAATATTTGAAATATATAGAGAACTCATACAACTCAACTCCATAAAAAAATAATAATAATTCAATTAAAAATTAACAGAGGATCTGAAGAGACATTTATTTAAAAAAGATATACAGAGATCCAGAAGACATATAAAAAGATCATCAACAACACTGATTATTAGAGAAATACAAATCATAACCACAATGAGGTTTCACTTCACACTGGTTAAAATGGCTGTTATCAAAAGGTTAAAATGTAAAAAGTGTTAGCAAGGATGCAGAGAAATGGAAATTTTTATATACTGTTGGTGGCCTTATAAGTTTCTATAGCCACTATAGAAAATGGTATGGAACTTCCTCAAAAAATTAAAAACAGAACTACCATAACACAGCAATTCTACTTCTGCTCATTTATCCAAAGGAAAAAACCCTATTAATGTGAAAAAATATATGCACCCTTATGTTCATTGCAGCATTATTTACAATAGCCAAGATATGAAAGCAACCCAGGTATCCACTAATAGATGAATAAATAAAATGATATATGTACACACACACACACATATACATATACCTTATGATGTGATCGCCATGATGGCATAACCATCTCTCACAGTACGAAGTTATTACAATACTACTGACTGTATTTCCTGTGCTGTAACCTACATCCCTGTGATTTATTTTATAACTATAAATGTGTACTTCTTACTTCCCTTCACCTTTTTTACCCATCCCCCCATTCCTCTGACAACCATCATTTCATTCTCTGTATCAAGGGGTCTGTTGAACTTGTTTTTGTTTCGGGTTTTTTTTTGTTGTTTCTTTTTCTTTTTTCTTTTAGATTCCACATGCAAGTGAAATCATATGGTATTTTTCTTTCTACATCTGAATTATTTTACTTAGCACAATACCCTCCAGGTCTATCAATGTTGTTGCAAATGGCAAGATTTTATTCTTTTTTTTTTTGTCTGTGTGTGTATCCTATTTTTTAATTGTTGTTGTATTACATCCATCTCCTTTTTGCTCTCCTCTGTCCTCTTCCCCAGATTTTATTCATTTTTATTGCTGAATATTTTACTGTATGTATGTATATACTGTATAATGTGGATTCACTATGTTATATGCCTGAAATTAACATAATATTGCATGTCAACTATATTTCAATAAAAATTAAATGTAAATAAAATGATAAATGACAAAGTATTTGCAATATCACAAAAAATTTTCTTAAAATATAAAGAACTAAAAAATTAGGGGGTAAAAGATAAATAATGGAAATGTAGGTTAGAGAGATGAACAAATATTGCACAAAAAAGACATAAATAGCATTTCACCATATGAGAAGACAGTCCAATTTGTTGATAAGGAAAATGCAAATTAAAATCGTACTGAGAATATACTATGATTACCTCAGCATTTTAATGGTGGCAGTCTTCAGAGGACAAGGAGATTCAGCGAAGAAGGAGGGAGAGATACAACCTTCAAGGGCTGTCATCAAAACAATTAAACCGCATAAGTAACTGTTAATATAATCAGCTAATTGGCTTTCTTTGTGACCTAGAGGAATTTCTCAAGTTTTGTCTCTCTTGCTATGATGTTCCTCAAGGAAGGGAGGGAGGGAGGGAGGGAGGGAAGAAGAGTTAAATTAAGGAAGTTAGATTAGAGGCTCTGTAAGGACTCTCTCAGTTCTGACATTATGGGTTGATGATGCAATAACGCCAAATGTTTGAATTTCCATCTAGCGTGATCCTTAGAATGAGAGAGGAACATACATTACTTTCTGATGAAGTAATTTGTTTGTTGTGTGGAATTGAGACCACGTGATTTGCCATCTGGGATGAAGTCTTATGAGTTTGGTTGATACATGTAAATCTTTTCTGTGCAGAAATGTCACTTATGTTCCTAGTGTGTGAGTAATTTTCCTTGGCCTTTAAATTTGAGATCATTTGGTTTCTGTCGCTTTTTCCCCTGAACAAAAGATTCAAACCAGTCACCTTCAGACTCACATATAGACCAGTAGAAGTGTTAACATAAGCACTTAATGTTCTTGTTAAAAGGGAAATGTATTTAAAAAGAACAAACAAGTTAGTTTCTCAGTGATGGCATTCCATATCATCAACTGTAACATTGCTTTAAGATAAAAAGGTAAAAGACATTAAAGAATTTTTTATGTTACTTTCCATTAAAATTTTTATAATTATATTAGTCACTTAAATTTCACCTCCATTTAATACTGGTTAAGATTACATATAAATATGGTATTGGTTCTTTCTAAGTACTCAAAGGCAAAGATATTTTTCCTTTAAAATACAAAAATAGATCTTTAAATAACCATAATCCAAAGAGATCCTGAGGGAATCAGCTGATTACTATTCCATACAGCTCAATCTCTTTTTAATGTTGGGTTCAAATGTCCCCTTGTTAGTTTTCTTTCTTCCTTCCTTCCTTCCTTCCTTCCTTTCTTTCTTTCTTTCTTTTTTAAATCTTCACCCAAGGACATTTTTAAATGCTTTTAGAGAGAGAGGAATGGAGAGAGTAAAACACAGATGTGAGAGAGAAGCATTGATTGGTTGCCTCTCTTGGGCTCCCTGACCGGGAATCAAACCCACGACCTTCTAGTTATAGATTGATACTACAACCAACTGAATCATGCCAGCCAGGGCATCTATGTTGATTTTCTTTTTTTAAAATTATTTTTATTTTATTGATTATGCTATTACAGTTGTCCTGACTTTTACCCCTTCCCTCCCCTCCACCCAGCACCCCCACTCCCTCAGGCAATTCCCCCCACCTGTGATCATGTCCATGAGCCATACAAATAAGTAAGTTCTGTGGCTACTCCATATCCTACACTGTACTTTACATCCCCATGGCTATTCCATAACTACCTATTCATACTTTTTAATCCCCTCACCTCTTCACCTATTCCCCCGCACTCCCCTCCCATATGGCAACCATAGAATTACTCTCTATATCCATCATTCTGTCTCTGTTCTTTTGTGCTTAGTTTGTGTTTTAGATGCACTTGATGATAGATTTATATTATTTAGCATTTTATTGTTCATAGTTTTAATCTCCCTACTTTTCTTAAAGAAGTCCCTTTAACATTTCATATAATAATAGTTTGATGATGATGAACTTTAGTTTTTTCTTATCTGGGAAACTCTTTATCTTTTTATCTGCCCTCCAATTCTAAATAATAGCTTTGCTGGGTAGAGCAATCTTGGCTCTAGTAGGTTTCTGCTTTTCATTACTTTGAATATTTCCTGCCAGTCCCTTCTAGCCTACAAAGTTTCATTTGAGAAATCAGCTAACCATCTTATGGGACTCCCCTGTAGGTAACTAACTTCTTTTCTCTTGCTGCTTTTAAGAGTCTCTCTTTAACATATGGCATTTTAATTATGATGTGTCTTGGAGTGGGCCTCTTTGTATCCATCTTGTTTGGGGCTCTCTGTACTTACTGAATTTGCATGTCTATTTCCTTAATCAAATTAGGTAAGATTTCTTTCCTTATTTTTCAAATAGATTTCTATTTTTTTGCTCTTTCTCTTCTCTTTCTGACATTTCTATGATGCTAATGTTGGACCTCTTGAAGTTGTCCCCGAGGCTGCCCATACTATCATTTTCTTGAATTCTTTTTCTGCTTGTTGTTCTGATTGGGTGTTTTTTGCTTCCTTATGTTCCAAGTCATTGATTTGATTCTCAGCTTAATCCACTCTACTATTATTTCCCTTTAAATTACTCTTTATTTCAATTAGTGTAGCCTTTGTTTCTGACTTGATCTTTTTTATGTTATTGAGGTCCTCACTAAGTTCCTTGAGCATCGTTATAACTAGTGCTCTGAACTCTACATCTAACAGATTGCTTATCTCCATTTTGTTTAGTGCTTTTTCTGGAGTTTTGATCTTTCATTTAGGCCATGTTTCTTTGTGTCTTCAGTTTGGTATCCTTCCTGTGCTTGTTTCTCTGTACTAGGTAAAGCTGCTATGACTTCGTGTATTGGTAGTATGGCTTAATGAAATAGTTGTCCTGTAGGGTCCAGTGGCACAACCTCCCCTATCATCCAAACTGGGTGCTCATGGTACACCCTTCTCTTGTAGTAGAGCCTTGGTTGCTGTTGGCAGATCCATGGGAAGGATTTACCCAGGCTGGTCATCTATAAAGATTGGCTGTGATCACTTAACCACCAACCTTCCCTCTCTGTGGATGATCAGCTATGCAGGGACAGAGTGGTGGTGCTCCAGTGTGGTATGTAGCTGTTCACTGCGTGTGCTGGCCCTGGGGTCATCCCACATGGTGCAGGCCAAGGGTGGCCCTAACCTGTGTTTTGTCCAGGGCACCCTGCCTGAAATATAAAAGCAATGTGAGATGCTGATACCGTATCTGAGACTCCATCAACCTGGCTAACATGATTTGACCCACCTGGATGGGTGGGATGGAGTCTCTGGGAATCTCCAAGGTGGGTCAAACCATGTTAGCCAGGTTGATGGAGTCTCAGATATGGCATCAGCTTACTGGCTGTGTGTGTGGAGCTGGGGAGGTAGAAAATGGGCAATGGCTTCTGCTGACCTTAATGCCAGACCCTGCAGTTTCTCCCTGTGTATCACTGGTGCCTTTCAAGCTGTCACCCAGGAACTGGAGCTCAGAGAGAATAAGTCTGAGTAGGGGAGTCCATGTGTGGCTTCTTTAAGAGGAACTGTTTGGGGTATCTTCCACTGACTCAATCCTGCTGGTTTTTGTAGCCAGAAGTTGTGGAGACTTACCTTCCTGGCACTGGAATTGTGGGCTGGGAGGCCAGGTGCAGGGTTGGGACTCCTTACTCCTGAGATAGCCCTCCCTCATTTTTATATACCACATGTGGGTGAGCGACCACCCTGTTCTATATCTGTGCCTCTTCTACCAGTCTGTATGGATGTGGTTTCTTTAATTTTATAGTTGTTGGACTTTCATTCACCTCAACCTCTGATGGTTCTGAGTGATGGCTGTTCTACATTTTAGCTGTGGTTGCATAAAAAGGTAAGCTGTGTCTGCCTATGCTGCCATCTTGACCAAAAGTCAAAAGGTTTGTTATGTTAATCTTCAAATGACTATATACATAGTCTTTCCTCTAAGGTGGGGGTGGAGAGGCAGCAATCTAATTACAATGGGAGATGGCTTTAACATAACCCACACTGGCCCAGGTGCTGGAGTGCCCCCAGACTGGTGGACACAGGCTGAAGGAGTTCTTGGATGGTGCTCCCCATTACTCGAGATCTCCATCCATACCAATCCCCCAAAACTTGATGGGTCCTCAAGCCTTTAATATGATGCCACTCACCTTAGCATTCTGCTTTTCAAGGAAGTCACCAGAAAGGTAGTTACATCCTCACTTTTCCCACCTTATTCTCCTTGGAATACTTCCTTCAAGTTTACAAAGCAAACCTAACCATGTTTCATATGGTAACATGTAAGTTAAGACTTACAATGTCACTAAGAAGGTAGAGTTCATGGATTAAGCATATTAAATATAAATACTTTGCAGGTCTCCTTTGATGATGCTAATATTTTACTTATTACACCAAGTACCCTTCTATTTTAGTCTTAATGTGTTATTCCATTAGACTTAAAATATGAAGGTTTTGTGGGAAATTATTCTACTTTCATTGCCAACATTTTCTATATTCAATTGCATCATAGTCCATACCAGCAGGGGGTTTCTTTCTCCCATATATATAACATTTGTTTTGTGATTATAAAAATGATACATGTTTATTGTAGGACATTTGGAAAATACAGAAAAAAACAAGAGAAAAAATCTAAAGTGTTTCTAGTTCTTCTGCCAAGAGATAATAAATGTTGATATTTTGATGTATTTCCTACTTTAAGGGCCTATCATTTTATAAGGTTTCACATATAGTATTCTTCAGAGCAATCATAGTTTCCAAAACCTCTCATTGGTTCTCAAGTTTATTGGAGACCAACACATTTTTTTTTTTTTTTTGACTGAAGTGAACTAAGGAGTTGAGGCATCAAGAATGAGAGGAAAGAGAAAAACAGAGCTCAGAATCGCCTTTTCAGTTATAATCTGAATTACAATAAGGAATTAAAGGGCCCTCTTCACAGTCTTTCTCAGAAGGTTATGATCTCATGGCCTTGTTACTGCCTGGTTCTTGAATCGTGAGAGTTCAACTATTAACAACATTGTCAAAGTTAGCACAGTTGTTCTTTTATTTATCACTTGGATAAAATGCCACCTTCTATTTTATTTTGTGCTACCCAGGCTAACCTCTCATTACTTTCCCTAATTCTGAGGCCTCTGGGCATCCTCTCCTGCCTCTGTCAGCCTTGGGCTGCCCGGGAGGCAGGAACTGGTGCTTGTTAAAAGAATAATGGAAAACAAAATATGCTCAAGATAGAGACTAATCTCAACCATGAAAAATGTACAGTTTTTTTTTTTAAGTGTAGCTCTAACATAGTTATACACACAGCATAATATAATTTATGAGATCCTGCTAAAATCACTGATAACAGAACAATGTGAGTTTGGTATAGTTACCCTTGTAAGTAAATTTAAGTTCTATTAATGGAATCCATGTTTTATGAAATCCATATTTTAAAGAAGAATTAAAAAACAAGCTGTATAAGAAATATCATGGTAAGTTTTACTATATTAAGCAAACTTATTCTGTCTTTATTTTTTACTTTAACAGTAATCCAGTAATTTGTCCTTGGTGAGCTTCCTATCCTTTGAGAAATTTGAGTACTGGGTAAATTTTCACCTGCCTATAGGCACAGCATCAGCAACTGCCTATTGGATCATGACACATATGTAAGAGTCTTTGAAAATATAAAAAAATGGGAACAATGCAGTAAGGTTTTTTTTTTAATAAAGGTTTTGTATAAAAAAATGTCTTTCAAGAACTCAATTTTATCATAAATGGTAGTAATTATTTGATATTTTTATCTCCTAATATAAATAAATGAAAGGTTTACCTACCCTATGTCAGTCTCTCATTTCTTTTTTAATAAAAATTTACTGCTCTATGAAATCCCAAAGTCTGGGAACCACTGGACTAGCTGGCTTCTATGACTTCCGTGAATTCTCAGAGTATACAATTTAGATATTAAACGTAATATGGATATAACTTAATTTTTCTGTACAACTCAACACTACTAAAGTAGTCTTAACATTCCTTAAAAGTTGTTTGCAGAATGGCCAACAGTACATGAAAGGTGTTTAATATCACCAATAATCAGGGAAATGCAAATTAAAATTACAATAAGATATCACTCATACTTGTTAGAATAGCTTTTATCAAAATGGTAAGAGATAAGTGTTGGCAAGAATGTAGAGGAAATGGAACCCTTGTATAATTTTGGCAGGAATGTACACTGACACAGCCGTTATGGAAAACAGTATGGAAGTTCCTCAGAAAATTGAAGCTAGAACTATCACATGACTCAGCAATCCTACTTCTGGGTATATTTATACATCTAAAAGAAATGAAGTCACTATCTTAAAGAAATACTTGCACTCTCATGTTTAGTGCAGCATTTTCCACAATCACTAAGACATAGAAGCAATCTAAGCGTTTACCAATAAAAAGATTGGATAAAGAATGTGTAACAGAGAGAGAGAGAGAGAGAGAGAGAGAGAGAAATATCATTCATCTAACAGTAATAAGGAAATCTTGCAATTTATAACAACATGGATGAACCTGGAAGACATTATGCTAAATGAAATGGGACAGAGAAAGATGAATACTATATATTCTCACTTATATGTGAGACCTTTAAAAAAAGTCAAACTGGCCCTGGCTGGTGGCACAGTGGATAAGGCACCAGCCTGCGAATCTAAAGGTTGCTGGTTCGATTCCCAGCCAGGGCATATAACCAGGTGTCCAGCTAGGTCTCCAGCCAGGTCCATAGCTGGAGGAAGGTGAAAGGCAACCATACATTTATGTGTCTCTCCTTTTCTGCCTCTCTCTCTTTCCCTCTCTCTAAAAATAATAAATCTTTTTTTTTTTTTTTTTAAGTCAAACTTATAGAAACAGAGAATAGGATGGTAGGTTCCTGGAATTGGGAGGTGGGGGAAATGGAAAGATGCTGGTCAAAGGGTACAAGCCTCTGGTTATAAGATGACTAAGTTCTGGAGATCTGATATATAGCATGATAGCTATAGCTAATAACACTGTATTGTATATTTAAATTTGCTAAGACAGTAAATCTTTAGCATTCTTACCCACCACACACACACATACAAAGGTAACTATAAAAGGTGAGAGATATGTTAACTAACCTGATTGTGGCAATTATTTCATAAAGTATATCAAACCGTTACATAGTACACTATATATATATATATATCCAGAAAGTATCCAGCCATGCACCATGAAAAAAAGACATTGAAGAAAATACAAGATTTCCCAAGAAACATTGTACATAGGATAATGACACCTCAGTCCTCTTCAGAGTAGGCACCTTAGGACCTCACACAGTTCTCCCAATCACCATCAGTTGCTCCATTGTATTTTCTTGAATCTCACTAATAGTTTGAATCTCTTTCTTTTCCTAGGTGATTTTAGTTCTGGGAAAAGCCAGAAACCATAAGGCACCAAATGCGGGCTGGAGTCGGGGCTGAGTCACTTGGGCAATTTGATGTTTTGCCTAAAAACTGCACAAGACTTGAGGTATGAGTGGGCACATTATCGTGATGAAGCTGCCAATAACTAGTTGCCCATAACCAGTTGCCCACAGCTGTGGCCTTCTGAATCACCTGAATAGTTTTTATGGAGGAATGTTCAAGCTTAATGCAAACATTGATGCAGATTTGTTAGTCTATACTCAGTTATTTTGAATGTGACAGCCACACAGTACACACTCAATGGCATCTACCACCCCCACTGACTGGTACAGTGAAACTGTTATTATTCAAGCATGCACATTCCAGTCCACTCTCCTTGGTGGCCAGTTTACATTGATGCTGGACAAACCATTCTTGTTATATTAATAATGGCTGGGCTCTTTCTAGACAGACCTCATATGTAATTTTTGTCAATTATACTCAATTATGCCTCAATAAAGCTGGAAAAAGAAAGTTGGTTTTCTTTTCATTTACAGTCAAAATTTACCCTGCAATATGGGTTATCACAGTAATTTGCTTTAAAATTGGCTTTATAACTCGTTTGTTTAACTTTTTCTGGCCACATCTATGAAAAGTAATAGTTCTATTTCTATAGCAGACTGTGATATGTGTTTTATATTGTACATTATTATATTTCATCTTATTCTATATGTTGGGCATTATTACCTCTTAGAAATCAGGGGCTTGGAGAGCTGAAATAATTTTTGAAGTTCATTGCAGCCATTCTCCAGGTGATTCCCATGGTCCTGTCACATGTAAGATCCTATGAGTTAAAACATTTTTAATCCATTCCATTTTGGTTAATTTTTACATAATGGATTCAAATTACAGTAGTTATATAGAGGGATTTTTTCAATATGGAATAAAATATTCATTAGAACTGTCTTTTATTTCTGTTTATACATTTGTTTTTTTAGTACTTTCACATTAAAAATTGGGCTTTCCCTTGTGGCTCATTTATATACATGGGTATCTTATCAGATTTGCCTGCAGAATTTTAAAATTTATTAGAATTTTAAATCCATTTTGTTCATGGAATATTAAATACATACATTTTAAAGTTTCGTGGTTTTCTTTTTATTACATTATACATAACAGATCTTTTTGCAAAAAGTACAAGATAGAAATCAAGATAATGCTGAAGAAAGTTCAGAGGATGAGGGAATCAGGTAGAAAAGAAAATGGACTTAGCCCTGGCTGGTAGCACAGTGGATAAGGCACTAGCCTGCGAACCCAAAGGTCGAAGGTTCAATTCCCCAGCCAGGGCACAAACCAGGTTGCAAACCAGGTCTCCAGTCAGGTCTGTGACTGGAGGCAGGTGAGACGCAACCATACATTGGTGTCTCTCTCCCTCTCTGCCTCTCTCCCTTCCCCTCTTTCTAAAAATAATAAAATAAAATCTTTTTAAAAAAATGGCCTTGGTTAATGGTGCTTAGTGCTGATGAAGAAAACATTATTTAATATATATTAATATGTTATATTTTTTTATGTTTCTCTTAATTATAAAAATATAATAGTATGTTTTTAAAATCTTTGGAACCTAACACCCTTTTTTGTACTAGTTCTTTGTTTTGTATAACATGGCATTTTTTTAGGAGCCTAACAACCATGTTATACAAGGGTTGCTGTATATTAGTACCACACATTAAAACCTGTCCTTGACCTAAAATTTATCTTTTTCTTCTGACTTAAAGTAAGTCAGTATTTGTGGGCCCTCAGGATTGTACCTCCTAGTGGGGAAATCTCCCTGGGGACAGTGCCTGGACAAGATAGGTGCTGGATTATTGAGTGGATTGTGAGTGGATGGCCAGGGATATAGGACAGCTGGACCCTGCCTCACATCCCCACAACTGATGGATAATCACTTGCGTTAATCATTGTTGGAGTCCTGTATGTGTAACGTAAGATGGTGAAATCAACTGGCTCTCCTTCTGTTTTCTCAACTCCTTCCTGAAGTTGAATGACAATTATAGTCTAGGCCTTGTCACTTCCTCTTCTATTATGTACATTTATGATCTTCTATTGCTTTTGTGATTGTTCGAAGTGTTAGTCTTATCTCTGTAACTAGATTATAGATTCTTTCAAGGCTGGAATTTTATTGTATTTTCCCTTATAATGTTCACAAATTCTATCATAATCATGATCTATGATTAATATTTGCTAGTTATTTGTCTGTTGCTCTTTTAATTATTACATAAAAATATAGAAAAAGATAAACTTTAGTCAATATATAGTTGGACATGAGCTCAAGAGAAAAAATAGCTTGAAAGAAGGCCGTGGGTATTCTAACGCAGTGCATCTCAAACTTTCTCATGGGATGTCATGGCACACCAGAGAATGGTCCCACTGGCACAGCTGCCATAGCCAAATGAAAGAGGCTTCGTGCAGTCAGAGGTGACTGATTGAGGGCGCTGGATGTCCCAGGCCAACAACACCATATCAGAGAGAACAGTATCTCTGGCACAACAAAATCACACTTGTGTTGGGAAGGGAAAATAATGTTCCCTCTATCCTTCTAGGTTCATGGCTGAACACTCTCTCATACTAAAAGGAAAAAAAACAAACAGAATTTTAATAGCATGTGTACCCCCTGTATCCATGGGAGACACTGAGAAAAATTGAGAAAATCTCAAAACTGGTCTAAGACACTGCCTTAAATACCATTTCCAGCTAAAGATAAAAGATGTTGTCCTGACTGGTGAGGTTGAGTTGGTTGGAGCATTGTCCCACATCTGAAGGACTGTGGGTTTGATTCCCAGTCAGGGCACAATGCCTAGGTTGCTGGTTCAATCCCAGGTCCAGGCACATCTGGTCCCTGGTATGGGCAACCAGTCAATGCTTCTCTCTCACATCAATGTTTCTCTCTCTCCACCTTCCTCTCTAAACAAAGTAATGAAAAACTGTGAGTATCGGGTGAGTATAAAAAGATGACATGGGCAGGGGGCATTTATGGGGGGTTACCAGGAAAAGTGCAATAAACAAGAGTAAGGATGTTAACACAGATTTGTCACTCACTTTCTTTGTCACTCTGCTAAGAGTTTCTAGAGATTTTTGTCATCCTCCTCTTCCTGAGGGGGATGGGGGGAGAGTGAGAGAGAGAGACTCTCACACATGGAGATTTCCCTTGTAAATATAACTGTCTCTTATAAAAGAGCAACTTCGCCTCAGTTTTCAGAGCTTTCCTTCTATCTGCTGTTTCTTAAAAATAATTAGCCTGAAATAATCCTTGTGCCACAGAGACATTTTGCGTGGACAAGTTCCGCTCCCTCGCAAGGCCTCGCTGCTGGAAAGCCCCAGGGGGCTGTGACTGCAGGATGCGGAGGCCTCCGCCCAGGGAGTGCTCCCCAAGGGCACCTCCACCTTCCGGTGAGCGCCACTGGCTCACCTTTTAGGAATTTCACCAGACCAGCGTTAAATACAGCCAAGATTGCAAATTAAATTATATATTTATGAACAGGTAAATATTAAAATGAGGGTAATAAATTCTCAATACAGTACACTGGGCTATTGCAGCCCTATTGTATGTTTCTTATATTTCATTGTTAACCACACTTTTGAGGGTCTTCGGGCCTCCTGCGTTTGTCTGATAGGAACCGGTCAGCGCGCTACTCCTTTTTAGCGCGTCTGGACTCCGTTCAGTGATGTCACACTGGCAGCTGGAAATCTGCCACTGCGGGAGGACCCACTGCATGGAAACCAGAAAACTGTGCAAATCAGGGCTTCTTTCCTCCTAACCAGCTGGATATCAAGTATCTATCACCACACTGCTCCCTGTTACCCCTTCTTCTTAAACACACATACACACACGTGCACACACATGCACACACACAGCAGGTCCTGGTGCGGACATTCAGTGGTGCTGTGCACCTTGGCAGTTGACAAGGAATTTTGGTGACTGTGCTGGGATCTATGAAACTAGAGGGATCCTCTGGGCGAATGAGCAAAGGAGAAGAAAGTGTCATTTCTCACTTTCCTTTCTCTCTCTAATCCCCAAACATGGAACCAGCAACAGAGTCAAATTAAGCTTTCTAGAAAGAACCTGAAGATAGTGTCTGAAGACTACTCTGGAGTCTTCAGAGGCCTCTGGTCAGTCATATTACCTTTCTAAAAATCAGGTGTTTTTTTTTTTTAACTCATAAAGAGAGATGATCTAACTGTACAACATTTAAAGTACCCTTCAAATCTGTATTTCTATTCTTTTTTTCTTCCATTATTCTAGAAAAAGCCAATAGTAGAGAGTAATGGGGTGGGGATGTTCCAAAACAGGCCTTTCTGGGAATGCTGAACCCTGAATGATGAGAAAAACCTAGTTTAATACGAAGATATGAAGGAAGAGCTTTTCAGACAGAAGGAGCAACATGGGTAAAAGTGCCAGGAAGAGCTGGTGAAAGTGGGAGTTGGACAGTTACACGTAAAACATTTTTTAACAGGTACAGTGCCAAAATTATGTAGTTATGTTCAAGAATAATCATTGTAGCATTCACTTTTTATACAGTACTTAAAAACTAGAAAAATTTAATATATATCTAAATAAGGATCTGGTTAAACTATTATGATATATCTATGTGATGCAACGTTCTTTATTCTTTAAAAATATAAGGTTAAGGCAACCATACATTGATGTCTCTCTGCCTCTCACCCTTCCCCTCTCTCTAAAAATATAAATAAAATATATTTAAAAAAATATATATAAGGTAGGGCTGTATGTGCTCATGGAAGTATCTTCAAGGTATGTTATTCAGTGAAAAGGCAAGCTGCCAGCATAATGGCATAAATGAGTGTGTGTTTGTGGTATATATATGTGATGGCATACATAGAGAAATGACTGGAAACACACACAAAAACCTGAAACAGGGGCCTGTGGGGGAATGGAGTAGAAATAAAGGATGTGCAGGAAGGAAGTGTGTTTGTTTGCTTTTTACTTTAATTTCTTTACCCTTTTCGTATTGCTTGAATATTTTTTAAAAACATATAAACCTGGCCCTGGCTGGTGTGGCTCAGTGGATTGAGTGCCAGCCTGCGAACCAAAAGGTCAATGGTTCGCTTCCCAGTCAGGGCACATGCCTGGCTTGTGGGTGAGGTCCTGGTTGGGGGCACAAAAGAGGCAATCACACAGTGCTGTTTCTCTTTCTCCCTTCCCTCCCTTTAAAAATAAATAATATTTTAAAAAAACATACAAACCTGTATTACTTTTGTAGCAAAAATAAAATAAATTAAAATGGTCTTTAAAAGCTATTTAGCAGGGGATGGGGGCAGATGGTAAGAGATAATTTAAAAAATTTAAATCCCCCTGAGGCATTTTACACTCAGCATTTATAACAGAGGGTTCCTAAAGTATATTAACATTTGTGCTGAATACAGACAGGAAATGGGATGATAAAAACCATGTAAATGACCTGGGAGAGCCCACAGGCAAAATGAATAGAGAAAATGTCTGCATGTTTGTTTATACTCATTTTAATGGTTCGGTTGGGGCTGCCCTAGAATCACCTGGGGAGCTTTAAAAATATACCAAGACCCACTGACAGAGATATTAATTTAATTGGTCTGGGAAGGGGCCAAGCATAAGTACATTTTAAAAGACTTCCAGGTAATTCTCATGTAACCAGGGCAGAAAACCACTGCACCTAACACTGTTTATAACCCTCAGGATAATCAATAGGCAATTCTTGACCACCTACTATGTGCCAGGTATTGTGCTAGGTGTGAGCCATGTAAAATTGAAGAGATTTTTTTTTTGGAAAAACATTTAGGAATGGGCAGAGGAGCTGAATAAGCATTTTCCCAAGAAAGACATACAAATAATCTACAGATACATAAAAATGCTCACCATCACTAATCATTAGGTAAATGCAAATCAAAACCACAATGACATATCACCTCATGCCTCTTAGAATAGCTGCCATCAAAAAGATAAGAGATAACAAGTATTGGGAAGGATGCAGAGAAAAGAGAATTTTTGTGCAGTGTGGGTGGTTATGTAAATTGATAAGCCTCTATGGAAAACAGTATGGAAGTTCCTCAAAAAATTAAAAATAGAACTACCATATGATATAGCAATTCCATTTCAGACTATATACCAAAAGATACGAAATTCATTATGTCAAATAGATATCTACACCCTCATGTTCATTTGAAGCATTATTCACAGTGGTCAAGATATGGAAACAAACTGTTAGTCAATGAATGGATGCACAGATAAAGAAAATACACTATAAATATATAATGGAATATTACTGGGCCACAAGACAGGCAGAAACCCTGCCATTTGCAACAACATGAATGGACCTTGAAGGCATTACACTAAATAAACTAAATCAGACAGAGAAAGACTAATACTGTATGATCTCATTTATATGTGAACTCATAGAAGCAGAGTAGATTGGTGGTTGCCAGGGGCTGGGAGTGGTGAAAATGGAAGATGTTGGTCAAAAAGTACAAACTCTCAGTTATAAAATAAATTAATTTAGGGATCTAATCCACAGCATGATGATTATGGTGAACAATGCTATATCATATACTTGAAAGTCATCAAAAGGATAAATCTTCAATGTTCTCTCCCCAAAAAGAAAGACATGGTAATTATGTAACATGATGAAGGTGTTAGATAATGATATAGTGGTAATCATTTTGCAATACAAAAGTGTATCAAATCAACACATTGTACGCTTTAAACTTACACAATGTTATATATCAATTACATTTCAATAAAGCTGGATAAATAAAGCAAAAAAATAGGCCATGTGACAAGAATATTTGGATTTTGTAGATTTTAATCTTTCTGTAACTGCAACTTGTGGATGACATGTGGAAAACTAATTTTAAAATAGAGTATAGAATGGTATGTACAATAGTATATCGTCTCTATTAGAAGATAACTGAAACTACCTTTTCCACAATAACAATTACCCCACAAGCTTGCCTAGTACCCAAACCATTTTACCCCACAGGTGGTCCCTGGATTAGGGGCAATATCATTCTCTCTGAGAGCTTGTTTGAAATGTAGAATCTCCAGCTCTAGGTAAACTTACTAACCTAGAATCAGCATCAGATAAGCTTTCTGGGGGATTCATTGTTCATCACATATTACAGTTCCAGAAGCGCTGTGTTTGTTCTTCAAAAAATTTAAAATCTTTTAGACTTCCTTGGCCAACTCCTATTTATTTAGCTGATATTAACTACAGATTTGGTTCTCCTGAAATGGAATGACTTGCTTTACAGAGAATTATAAATGGCTTACATGCTAACAACTTCTGTAACAACATGAGTAGCTTTAACATTTTTTTTTAGCAGTTACAATATGATGGGCACAATAGATCATTTATGAATATTCACACCTTTAAATACACCTTTAAAGATGTATGTAGCATTGTTTTCCCCCATGTATTGATGAGTCAATGAAGATTCAAAGAGATTCAAGTCTCTCAGCTGATAAATGACACAACTAAAATTTAAATCCACATCTGATTAAAAACTCCATTGAGCCCTGGCTGGTAGCACAGTGGTTAAGGCACCGGCCTGCGAACCCAAAGGTCACAGGTTCGATTTCCCAGCCAGGGCGCATAACCAGGTTGCAAGCCAGGTCTCCAGTCAGGTCTGTGGCTGGAGGCAGGTGGGATGCAACCATACATTGATATCTCTTCCCCTCTCTGCCTCTCTCCCTTCCCCTCTTTCTAAAAATAATGAAATAAAATCTTAAAAAAAAAAAAAAAAAAACTCCATTGGCTTTTTAACACTTATCACAATTGTGATGCCACGGTATAATACTTATTACATTTTAAAAACTCATTAAAAGGGAGATTGAAAGAAGCTCTAATTAATTTAAAGTTATAGTTATTGCAGAATTATGTATTAATAAAGATAAAAGAGGAGAAAAGTTGGATCATAATCCATTAGTCAGACAATCACGTATTATATTTTCTTTTCAAACACACACACACACACACACACACACACACACACACGGACTTAGTTGGCATAGTAAATTTGATCTACCAGTATATTTTGTTTAAAATCCCTTGCATTGAAATTTTTTAGGCCCTGGAATGAAGCCCAGAGGAACACTTTATTAAAATTACAATTAAACATTAGAAAAATAGGTTTATATAAAATAAAGGTGGAGCTTTTAAACATAGAAAGTGTGTGAATATATGTATACAGGCTACCTTCTAGGTGGATCTTATCTTTCCTGAAAAAATGCCAAAGTAGAAACTGTCTGAATTTAAAAAACCTTTTCATTATCTATCATAAGAAGATGACTTTTAATCCATTCCTTATTTAAAAGATTGATTAAACTTCAGATGAAATTTAGTGAATTAATACATGTTAGCACGATACATCTCCAAGGTGTATCTTTCCACTGGTCTGTGTGAGTTCCTACCTTGGACCTCAGACTTGAATTTTAACAATTTCTGTTGGGAACTGTTGTTCTTTCGGCCAGGTAAAATCAGTCTTTTCTTGCTGCTCCTAAAAGCAGCATTAGAAGAGTGTCCACTGACCACAGGAATTTTGTATTTTCAGCATGGTTGGACCTATCTAGTAATGCTGAAAATATTAAAACAGGGAACATTTATCAATGTGAATATGAAGAATTTAATGTAATATTAGGTCTCTAGAGCCTATCTCAAACTATGTTTCTATGGTTCATGGTGCCTGTTGAAGAGTTGATGGAATTTCACATTTGGGTTCAATCAGTCACCACATCTTTTTCGTTCTGGGTGTGGTTGAGAAGGAAAATTCATTTAAAAATAAGAATAAGAAAATGTATAAAAATAATTAGATTTATCTGATATGATAGGCTTTAAGAAAAGGTCAAATGCATGACAATTCCCATCTACCAATAAAAGCATTATGCATCCCAAATGTATAAGCTGTCGAAATGTCATCCAATGTTAACATTCCCGTAGAAATAAACTTAAATTTCAGATATCTAAGAAATACTTGACTTTTAATTTTAAAATAATGGTGAAATTACCAAGTAACTGACATGAGTATGCTCAGGAAATATAATTAAAAACAAGATCTCCCAACCCAGAAGAAACTCCCATGGAGGTAAGAGAGAAAGAAAACACTTTTATCACTGGAAAAGCATTAAACCAGAATATGATGGGCATCTCTAAGAGATTGCAAGAACAGAAAGGAATCTTGCCCTCTTATGTAGCCAAGCAGATACAACCCATCACATACCTGTTCTCAAGATAAACAATAGCTAGTCCTCAAGTAAGAGGCCTTGATAGTACCATTTGTCACATATAGTCCATCCTAATTTTACCCAGGAACAAAAAGCCCACCAAGGTCAAGCTCCTAAATTCTTCCCCAGAAACTGGGAGAGAGTGAAGCTATCTCTCTCAATGTTCACTTTTCAAAGAGAATGACTCCCAGATCCTTGAGAAAGGTGCTGCTAGGTAATAAAATGGATAAAAGATCCCATTTCGCCTTCAAAGGGATTTATATACATTTCAAAGAGAGGAGGGAGTACACTCACACGTTTTCTAAAATATGTTTAAAGTAAATGCTCTGAGGAAAGGGAAAAAAGCACAGGGAAGTCTCCTCCTTCGTGTTTAACAAGGAGGAAGAAGCCTCTTACTTTTAAGTTGTACTGTCCTTATAGGCGGCATAACACGTGCAGAAAGTCGCCTTTTCCCACCTGCCCGGCGGAGCAGGGGGAACACCTCATCAAGAGCTAGCAGCCTCCGTGAGGTCAAAGGGAAGCGTTGGCTTCATAAATGGGTCAAACCACTTCAGTTTTCAGGGTCTCAATTTCCTCCTCAATAAAATGGGGATATTGATGCTTATCTCACAGCATTGTTACAGAGACTAAATGAAATATTAAAAATTACACACATTTGAAGCAGTTTATAAACCACAAAGCCCTACACCAGCAAGCATTCACCCCTTACAGTGTCCCTTCAGGGAACCTAGAAACATCTCCTCCATGCATCGCCTCCCCGTCACTTCCTGTTTGCAAAATCCCACTACTAGAAACTAATTAAAGACTCTCGTGAGAAGGCAGATGCTCAAGAAGAAGCAATACATCAGCATCATGCCCAAGTCCATGAGACTCCTTCCTCTGTGTCAGCCTCAGAGAGCAGGCTACGTTAGAGAACAGTGTGGCGTTTAAAGCCGCTAGGAGCTGCTGGACCAGGGCTGGGGAGAGAAAGAGGAAGTTGCACAACAGACAGCAGAAAGACTCCAACCCAGTTCTCTTCAGAGCTAGCCTTGCCCCGCGGTCCTGTACCAAGTGATGGAAGTTAACTGCCTATCATTCTCACAGCAGATTACTTCCTCTTTTTAGGAGAAGACACAGGACATGCCGGTGTGCAATTTCCCTCTATCCAAATCACAAAGTGTTCTACTTCCACATGTTCTGAGTTCTGAAATTAGAGTTTATTAAGAAGGAGCACAATTATAATACGTATGAAAGGTAAACCTACTCTTTCTGTCAAAGGGGAGCACAAGAAGGACTTGGTGTAACGCTGCCATTTCCTTTCCTTTCAGCCTCTGCACCTTTCTCAGGACTTTCAACAGCACTGTGTTGGGACAGGACATTCGGAGGCTCACGACCTCTGTGGTCCACTATGCGGAGGACCCATGGAAGAATTTGCCATTTTCAGTGGACGAGAAGTGATAGTTACTAGCTACGATGACTTTGTACTTTGGATCTGGATTTGTCACACCTTTCTTTATAGTAAGACACCAACTGCTTAAGAAATAATGATGTTTCAGTTAATTCATGGAACAGATGTGAAGGGGGCCATTTTAAGAAGTTCAGTCTCTTTGAGAAATGGGTCAAACTGTTGAACCCTGCTGGGGTTTGTAAAAATATATTTGTAAATAAAATTATGGCATTAAAAAAAAAATGGTCAGCCTAAGATTATCCAATGCTCAAGAAAAGATGTTGCTTTATTAGGCTCAAGAGAAGGTATACTGTTTTCACAGATGTGTGACTTAATGAGATTCTGTTTACCAGAAAGGCCAAAAACTTCCTTGCAATACAGTTTGAGTTTTCTTCTAAAATCCTCAATATCCTCCATAAAAGTAAAACCCAAGCTTGAAACCTAACAGCTTGAAATAGACAGTGAATTTAGAGCAACGGGGTTCTGGCATAGAGCTCTGTTTCAAACACACTAGGAGGTTTGCCAACGTGTAGAAAACTTGTTGTCATAAGGAAACAGAGGCAACCACTCAATGACCCTGTAATTCAATTTCTGTAGGTTTTATTACATAGGGAGCTGTCAGAATCAGACTCTGCTAATATGACTCACTGGGTTGTTCGGCCTAACACGGAGTGTACTATATACACATGTGCACTCACACATACTAATTTCTACGGTGGAGAAAAGAAAACAGTCCTGTTTGGCAACCTATTAAGGGAAAGAGATGCCTCTGTTTGAACTTCGAGTTATAACAAGTCCATAGCAACAGCTGACATTTATACACAAATAAGGGATCAGAACTATGACAATATTCTTTGGCTCATTACAGCGTCCCTATGAGGTAGGTACTATTACAACTTCATTTTAAAGGGGAGGAAACTAAGTTCAGAGAGGTTGAGTACTTCCCGAAGGTCACACAGCCAGTGTGGATAGAGGTGGGGTTCACGCCCAAGCAGCCTGGCTCCAGAGTTGCATTCTTACGACTCCAATGTATTTTTTTGCAGAGATCTTACGAGTATAATTTTTGTTAGAAATCTAGTACTTACATTCCAATTCACTTCTTCATTTTCCGCTGTGAGTGGGTCAGAACATAAGCCTCTTCTGTTCCACAAATGTGGAAGATATGTGTTTACCCAGCTCACAGTGGGACCTATTCACACAGGCAAAAATTTGTGTACAATCAGTAAGTTACTTTATCTGCACTGTAGAATACAAGACAAATTTGACTTTTTGTTACCTACCTAAAGTTATAGAATATGATAGTTTTTGTAATTTTTTCTTAGTGGGCTTTGATAAAGCCAAAATATTACCACATCAATTTAAACAAATTCATTAGATTAACAAATTCAGTTCAAGACAATTGTTTCTCTCCTAAAAATGAGCTCAGTCCTAAATGATATTACGAGCAAGTAGTAGTTAAAACTGTACTGACTGCAACGTAAATAATATTGTGCTTATTTTACAATTTTTATATTAAGTATCCTTTAGAGTAAAACATTTATATTACAATTTATTCCAGTACTTATTTTAATAGCTTAAAGAGAAAGGGAACATATTTACATATGAAAAGAGATTTGAAAATCTCTATTTTGCCAAATTCGACACTCATGATTAAAAATATTTAGTCAGGAATATAAGGAGTTACCTTTAGCCAGATGAGAAGCATTTACTATTCAAGTTAGAACGTAAACAAGGCTGTCTGGTATTGCTATCACTCTTCAGTGTTGTATTGGAGCCCAAAGCAATTGGATAAGACAAATGAAGTAGAGAAATAATTCCTGGAAAGAAAAAATATAACTAATCACTTTCAAATGGTATCAGTTTCTTTCTATACAATCTGAAACTATCAATTTGCCTATTTTTCATCACTTCATCACTGATGCTGTTTCTCTTTTGTTGAAGATTTCCTCAATTACACCTTCTATCATAGTTTTAATTTCCAGGAGCTTTTCTTCTTATTTCATTCCTCTTTCACAAATGCAACCTCTTCTTATCTCTTTGGCAATATTAGATTTCCTCTCCCTGAAGTTTCTTATGCTGCTTGCATTTTTCTATTTCCTCTCTTCCTAACTCCTCCCACTTTGTTTTGGCCTCTTTCATGCTAGAGACTTTGATCATATATCTGCAATTCTTGGTAAATCCATTACATTTAAAAAGCATAATTGGAAGTCCCCTAGGTTGAGGTTGGGGGGAAGTTTGTTGGATTGTGGGCTTTACTGCAGACTGACCAAGCAAAAACTGAGCATTTCTCTAGGTCACCCACAAGTAAGACTCCGAATGAAGACCTTTCTCTTGGACTCATTTTTTATATCTTCTGTTTAAGAAAGTATTCATCTATTCTAGAGATTCTGATACTAAGTAGGAGAGATAGACTAAGGCATTCCTCATTCTACATCAAACCTTCACTTAACCATGGGTTTTCTGGATGCCCCTTTGACCCTCATCTGTTCTCAGCTGTCACCTTGAGACCATACACAGCCTCTTCATCTTCTACAGAGGAAAAGAAGAGTTATCTGGCTGTACACGGTGGGAGACGTTCTCAATATACTTCCTACCTCCTCATTTTTTCTGGACATCTCTCATTTGCTGTTTCCCCCTCTCCATTTTAATCGTAGCTAGGTTTAAGGAAGTGGCGGAGATGAATGATGCCTTTGTCCATCTGCCGTGTCTAACCAGCAGCCCATGCTGAATTAGTCCAAGGAGCGAACGTCCAGTTCTACTCTTGCAGCAGTTGCTCACTCTGAATGGAGGATAAGTTTTCAAATAGCAAAAGCTCAAATCCGCAGTGTCATGAAATGACTAAGAACGAAAGATTGCACCAGCAAGTGTTAAATTCTGAGGAGCCACTGCCTCCACTGCAGACTCTGGCGCTCTCCGCAGTCACAAGCCTGTTTGGGAGCCCTGGGAAACAGGCCAAGAAAGAGAATTTTCAAGGTCAGGTATTCATGAATTCTTGGACCTACACAGCAAGGGGTGGCTTTAAAGAAATCTCCTTAATGTAACCCTATTCCATTAAATTACAGACCCTTGCCCTAAAGATTATAAACCAGGCAGTCATCTTAAGGAGAAGAAAAAAAGAATCTAATGCTTTTCTTTAAATCCATGATAATATCAGATCTGTTAAATGATACCTAAGACTCTATACTTAGTCTATCTGTTTAGGACAAAAACAAATATCTTAAAACTTTAAGGATTTTAAACAAGAGATCTAGAAAGATAATCCTAGTTCCAGGCAATCACAATTGGATGAGAGAGACAGTTTCAATTATGGGAGAACATGGAGGAGAAAGTACCAGGTGGTGCAAAACTTACAAATCAGACACAGAGAAGCAAAGGTATTCCCTGTGGTCAATTCCACCCTCTGTGATTGTTATTGGAATTGATGTGTGGCCTTCAGCTTTTCATAGTGGAAGAAATTGTTAGGACTCCAAGATGATTATCTCTAAGTCACTAGAGGTAAAGGGGAGAGGATTTGGATAATATATAGTTTGCATTAAATCGATATTTGTTGGCAGTACATCTAAAATCAAGTTCCCAGTCCTGGCTGGTGGCACAGTGGATAAGGTGCCGGCCTGGGAACCCAAAGATCGCTGGTTCGATTCCCCAGCCAGGGCACATAACCAGGTTGTAAGCCAGGTCTCCAGCCAGGTCTGTAGCTGGAGGCAGGTGAAAGGCAATCATACATTGATGCTTCTCTCCCTCTCTGCCTCTCTCCCTTCCCCTCTCTAAAAATAATAAATAAAATAAAATAAAATAAATAAAATCAAGTTCCCTAGTTGATGAAATGCAGGTGGTGCAAAAAAGACTAATTGCTACACACACACACAACGCTGGAAACTGCCTGCATAATTCAATAAGACATTTTACAAATAACACTCCCTGCACGTTTTTTAAAATATCAAAATACTCTAGAGTAAATAAGAATTCAAATCATAAACCTTGATGCAGACATGATTTCACAGTAATCATCTACTTCACAGGCGTGAGTAGATTATCCTGGAGTGCATTCTGCAGGGAGTTTGGGAAGAAAAGGCACAGTCCTCTAGGCAAAGTGACAGATGGAACAGAATGAAACCCAGTTGCTCGCAACAGCCCACAACGGAAACGAGTTTAAACAAATAAACTCTAATAAACGCTGCATATTAATTCTGCATGTAAGAAGAGATATTAAGGAATCATAAAATGTGTGTATTTTAGCCAACTCCCCCCCTAGTTACTGAGCCCTGAAATTGATAGCATTCCTGTTTTGTATCCCGATCCCTTATTAGGTGATCAATCTAGACACTGTTGCTTGGTAGTAATTCAGTCTCAGCCATGCCCTTTTGGCCTCCTGAACCACTTTTCTTTTTTCCCTGTAGCTAACACTGAGCGGAACCTATAGTGTTCCATCTGCTTCGTGATTGCTCCAGGCGCTTCAGGCCGCAATGGAAGCCGCCTCCGCTGTGTGGGCGATGGCAGTGACCACACCAATTTTAAATGGATTATTGGCAGGAAATATTTTGTCAAAAATAAGCAGAAGTTACGTTCGTGTTATTCACCCAAGGAGAAAGGTCATCTTTTTATATCTCCTTGGCTCACGGGCATTCAACATTAACGCAACCAGGAAAAGCCTAATGTAGTGCTTAAATCAAGATGGGAAGTAGGCTATATTTATCTCCCGGACTCTACAATTCTCTTAGGTGGTATTGCTATCATTCTTTTGATTTATTTTCACAGAGTGTCAGACGTAGCAGCATTATACTTCTGACTTTCATAACAGCTCATCTTACTAACAAATGAAGTATCTCTTTTTTTTACTTTCTTGCAAACAAAGGGCAAGGGGGGGGTGGATTCTTCCCCATCCGGGCGGTAACGATGGTTTAAATCAGGTTCTGCCTGGAGCAGACCCCGAGCCAAGGATTTGTGTACTAATGATTTATCCAGCGTGTGAGCTGAAGACACCAGTGAGGCTCAGAAGAAGCAGGACTGGGAAGGCAGCCCAGGTAGGCCACAGTGTGGCAGGGAGGAAGCCCCAGGCCCAGCCTGAGCTTGAGGGGCCGGAGAGCAGAAATTCCCTGCACCTCACAGTTCCTCCACCCAGAGACCACAAAAATCTGAGCTTTTGTTCTCCCCTAAATCACTCAGTTGCTGGTTGCAGGATGCCCAGAAGGAACAAGGGGGGACTCTTCCAGGCTCCTCTGGCTCTTAATTCTGGCTTCACAGACAATCCTCTGAAGGTCACAGGAATGACTTATTGGTGGTGACAAGCCAGCCAGCTGGAGGATGGAGCCAAAGGCCTCTAGGCAGGACGCCACTGTGTCCTCTGGAAGGGCTGTTCATGTTGTGTCATTGCAACCTGGATCAGAGTCTCCCCTCTTCCCACATCCCTGCCTGTGATCCACATCCTATTTAGAATTTCCTTTGGAGGATCCCTCACTTTTGAGATCTGCTCCTTGACAGTCTCTAAACTCCAAGTTGATCTCCCGTGCTGAACCATCTCTGATCTGGTGGCATGTATGAATCATTTTTTTTTTTTTATTATCAACCTTTATTAAAGGACACCAGCAAGACGTTCCCCAATCCAAGGGTGAAGGACCCACCCAAGTTCTTTGGGTGTTTTACAGGAGGAAGGACTGAGATGGAGTTTGTGGAGACACGTCCATGGGCTGCAAACTGGCCTTAAGCCAGACACACCAAACCTGCTCCCTGCTGAGCGTGCAGAGCACCGGGACAGCCTCATGAAGCTCTCACAGAGACTCCTCTGCATGGCTCCCAGAGCCTCAGCTTCAGGCCCGCACTGGCTCGGGCGAAGAAGAGAAGATAGGGCAGAAGGGGCGGTGAGTCTTTCCTCACCACCAAGAACTGCAGTTCTATCATGAAAGCAACAGATGAAGGGATGCTGGCCTCTGGGACACAGGGTGGCCTTTCATGTCCATGGCATGCTTTCTTTTCTTTTCTTTTCTTTTTTTAAGATTTTTATTTTATTATTTTTAGAGAGAGGGGAAGGGAGAGAGGGAGACATCAGTGTATGGTTGCCTTTCACCTGCCTTCAGCCACGGACCTGGCTGGAGACCTGGCTTGCAACCTGGTTATGTGTCCTGGCTGGGGAATTGAACCAACGACCTTTGGGTTCCCAGGCTGGCACCTTATCCACTGTGCCACCAGCCAGGGCTCTGTTTTCTTTTTTTAAATAATGAGTCAAATGATAAAAACCAAATTATACATTTTTCCCCTTATACTAAGCAGAAGGATCATTCCAACCTGCCTTATTTCCCATCGGAAAATGGTTAAAGGAGTATAATGGCTATTGTTACATGATGTGTTTTCAAAATCCAGGAAAAACTTACAGATAACACTTAGGCATAATGCATTATTTATTAGAGTTTTGCTTGGACTCTGAAATATGATGAAAGAGAAACTTCTGATAGTTATTCTATTAATTATGAATGGCAAACCTCCACTCTTTCTGTTAAGAGTATTTTGGATCAGCCCAATTCCCCTTGATTCTCTCCTCTGCATAGTAGTGGGCAGGGAAGCTCTCCTCTGAGTTTGGCTTATGCAGTTCACAAGACTACCTGGGAGCTTCCACCTGCCCGAAGTTTCCCCACCCCTCACGGCCAGCTGAAATGCATTTCCTGGAAGAACACTTCTCAGGGTTTCCCCGTTGAAATTAATCTTCCCCTCCAACAATTTCTCAGCATCCCCATGGTCTCACTTCTGTGTTCTGACCTGCAATAATTAGCTGGTTTCCTATCTCTCAAAACAGATGTTAAGTTTTCTTTATTTTGTCATTTCTATCACACCTAAGGGAAAGGCTTGACATGTAGCTCTCAACACGTGGTGTTGACTTTAGTTTCCTTATTTAGAAGAATGTTTTGAGGCCCTACATTGTATTAGACACTGGGAAAACACACAGAAAAACATGAAAATCAGAGTTCTTGAACTTCAAGGCAATGTGTAAAGAAAACCATATTTAAAGAACTGTAACAGATGTTTTAAAGATTGTAAAGAGATGAGCACAAAGAACCAAGGGCACTGCTGCCTGAGAGAGGGCGGGAGGTATCACCTCCATTACAAAAGATAATGAAGATCAACCCTAGATGGAGGCTGCATTGGTTGGAGCATTGTCCTATGCACTGAAAGGCTGCAGGTTCAATCCCTAGTCAGGGTGTGTATGAGGAGCAACCAATTGACATTTCTCTCTCACGTCAATGTTTCTCTCTCTTTCTATTTTGCTTCCTCTATCTCTAAAATTAATAAACATCCTTGGGTGATATATATATATATATAAGGAAGATGAAGTTGATGGATGTCATTCTGTAGCCATGAACTCTGGGTGGGAGGCCCAGCACCTTAGACTAGGGTCAAGAGGGCTTCTCCTTTGGAGACAGGACACAACATAGACTAAGACTCATGTAGTTTGTCCGGCAAATGTTTAAGAACACAGGCACCAAATCTCTGAATGTAGCAAAGTTTAACTTTGAATGTGGACAAAATGTTCAGTCTTGAAAGATCCCATAAAACAAATCCAGGGACCAAAATATATGAAATTCCATCAATACTGATTACTATTCCTTTTAATATGGTTCTCTTTAAAAATGCAAATTCTCCTAAACTCTTAACATATTAACCTAGTTCCTATCCTGGTGTTTAAAGATGCTTTTTTTCTTGTGGAGGAGCCATGCTCTTGGTGAAAACACTGGGCAGAAGTTGGAGTATTTCAAGACATGTGTGAGCAACAAAATGAGTGAGAAAAGAATGAGTAAAATAAGCACAGAGAGGATAACAAAATACAGGCCCTAAAGCAAATGTTGGAGTTTTCTGGAAAATAAGACAGACATGGGATAATTTTTGGAACTCTACAGTAAAGAAAATTAAAGAAAAGCATATTGGAAGATGAAAATACCATAAAAACTGAAGATGCTCCTCTTATGTTAGCTTGAAGAGAAGTGAATAGTAGAATGAAAACAAAAATAACTAGGCACAGGTGATCTGTTCACCAACCCTGGGTAATTTTCTATGAATTTGCCATCAGCGAATGGAGTCCTGTTATTTCTCTTGAGCATTGCTGCAGAGCTCATAGCTCCAAAAACCAGTGTTATTCTCCCATAATTCCTTCCACGGCATTTCATTCTACACACCCTAGGGGGCTCCTCCTCACGTTTCAATAGCAGGTTGTGGTTCTGCCCCCATCCAGGGCAGCCCGAGCGGAAGAGAAAGCTGCTTCACACCACATCCCCATGTGCGCACTGACGTGTCCCCACGTCCTGCTGAGTCCGAAGAATTAGTCACTGTGGACTCTTCATTACAACACAGCTAATGAGTAAATAAAATCAAGAGGGAAAAAGATAATTTGGTTAAATATGCACTAGGGATGGAAAAACAGACGGGACATCAATTCCACTTACAGCAGAGTTGGGCTTCAAATCAGGTCCAAGGATGACTAGTTCCGAGCAGCTGTGAAACATAACCATCAAAGGTTTCACTGTGAAACTCCTCAGCTTGATAAGAAGCTGAGAGAACCAATCCATCGGAGTGTTTATGTAGCATCAGCTCCAGGTCTTGATTAAGTCCCTTATAGGTTTCACTATAGGTTTCTATTTAAATGGAATTCAACCATTGTGGTCAGCAAAGATAGGGTGACCCACTGCCCACTTCAAAGCCTTCAATGGGTCTCCTACGGGATTCCCTCCTGCTTGGTCCAAATTCAAAGGCCACTTTCTCTGGGCATGATGTTCAACAAGGAAGGAACTACATGGCACACAGAATAGACTTCTCAGCAGCATCAAATCCAATGCTATATGACCTGAAGTGTCACTGAAGGCATTATAGTCAGTGAAGAAATGGTATAGTTGGGAGTTTCTTTTAAATATATGAGGCTTATACAGATTTGAGAATACCAGACCAAATCAACATGCTGTGCCTTTCAAACCCAGCCAAGAATACTGTTGCTACAGACATAAATTGTCTTGCTGCTGGACCAGGCGTAGGAGGGCGGGCAGCCACCCAGGGAAAGACAAAATGGGAGTGTTGGCAAGTGTCCACAAAAGGCACTACATTTCACTCTCCGGCCTCTCCTCAAACCTCCAACCTCACTTCCATCTTCCTAAATCTCAGCAGACAACCTTGCCTCTGACTTCACAGAGAAAACAGAAGACAGTGAGTAGCCCTTAACTTGCCATCGAAAAAGAATCCCTTTAAATTCACCTGCATCTACATCTAGCTTCCCCTTCTTTCCTCTTTCCTCTTGGTCCCTCTCTCAAAGGCTAGTCCCTCCCTGTGTTCTCCGGATCCTCCCTTCTAAGCAACATATCTAATGGTTTCCCCATCTCTACTTACTTCCAGGCAAGTCCATCCAATCCCATGACTTGAACAATTTGTGTCTCCATGCATGACTCCTCTGGGGTCCTAGGTGACTTAGCTCTGCTTGGATGACCCCCTCTCAACAGGAGCTGACTGTGTGAGCGCCCTACCTAAACACTACTTCCTCTCAGTAAAACACACAGCTCCCCATTCAGTTGCTCAAGCCAGCAACCCAAAGAATGTCACCCTTCCCTGACTCTTGCCTCCATATCCAAGAAATTAACAAGTTCCAAAGTATGTCTCAGATCTACTCTCTTCAATTCCATTATCACCCCATAGAGCCATCCACAATCATTGCTTACCTGGACCACTGCAATGGCTTCCTAACACCTGCATTCACCTTTGCTGCTCTTCCCTTGCCAATCTGTTCTCCATGAAGCAGCTTATCTGCTTATTGGTTCTTCTCGAAGGAAAATGCCATTCCATGACTCCTCATCTTGAACCTGCTCAGCAGTATTTCACTGTGCACGAGCTAGCCCCATGTACCACTCCTGACTCTCCTCTTGACTCCTGCCAATTCCCTCAGTGGCCTTCCCTCCGGGCCTTGACCAGGCCTAGCTTCTTCTCACATAGAGCATCAATGGAAGAAGTTATCCCCACTCTCAGCCTCCTATTCATCTTCAAAGGGAATCCTTAAAAAAATACTTTCCAGTTTTCATTTCTTTACCCTTCACCTCCTAAGTTAGATCCTAGTCTTGGAATACTTTCTATTTTTTATTCCTGGTGTCATCAAATTTATATTGTAATTTTTGTTTATGGTAGTTATCTAGCATTTGTTTGGCAAAAAGTAGATGCTCAATAAATATTTGGAAGATGAACGAATGAATGGAAAGATCAAAAGCACTATACTCTTAAGTACCATTTTTGTAGTCAACCGGTGGGAATACATTAAAAAAACTCAAAAAGAAATTTGATATAAGGGCTAAAGTTTAAAAAAATTATCACTCTTCTTAAGAACCTTTCCTTTTATTAAGCACCAAGCCAAGTTCCACCAGGAGTTAGTGGTGTGAACATCAAAGTAAAATCTTTGATTCCAGCTAAGGATGATGAGATTGAGGTCTCCTACCCTATCAGGTACCAAACAAGGCCCAACATCACCCTGGGAGGTTGCTTTTTTCTCCTTTGATCAATCAAAAATGGAGACCATCTCAATCACCTATTTTTCTGCCAGAACTGCTAGAAAGAACATTGATGGATTTCTATAATTCATCTTAGTGATTTATCTTAATGTGCAGACCCCAGAATGCCTGCATCAGAATAACAAGGAAAGCTTATCCAGGCACACCTCAGACACTGCAGGCGTAGCTCCAGACCACCACGGCACAGCAAGTGTCGCAATAAAGCAAGCTGTATTCTCTTTTTCACTGAAGGAGGGCCTTGCCTTCAATTTCTAAGTATGCAGCATCTGTAAAGTACAGCAAAGCGAAGCACAATACAACCAGGTCTGCCTATGTAAAAGAAGACCTCCCATTCTGCCCACAATCTACAGCTGTCTGTGGGGAGAGTGCCAGCTTTGAACAAACTCTCAGGTGATCCTTATGCCCTTGGAAATTGGAGACGAGTGACCAAAGGTTGTCAGTCTTTGCAGAAGGTGGTATAAAAGTTGGTATCTCGACTGGGCAGCTTCTCAATTCAATTTCCTTTGTCCCATCAAAAGAAAATCAATTCAGAACCATAGAGCTACGAAATGCAATTATATTCAGTTTTTAATTGGGGGTTTTTAGAGAGAGAAATATACAGATTATCTCCTGTCAGTGAATAGACCTAATCCCACTAATTACGGTGTTGTACTCCAGCAATCCTTTACTTAAAGGCTCTGCCTAACAAGCTAACCGACATGATCTTTATAGAGTATCAGGCTCATCAACTTACATAAAATAAGGGGGTATTACCTCTAATAGAGTTTATGAATTTGCAAGTATCTACAATTAATTATAACAAAAATATTTATGAGACTCGTATTTATAACAACCCTTATGGTTAAAGGTTACAGTCCTGTGGGATTAAACATCAATACAGCAGCATGAAAGAGAAGTAATTCATGATAAGAAGAAACAGACCATGAATAGACTTAAACCTGAATAAGACCTTGCCTAACATCTCCTAAGATGCTCCTATGATGGGCTTTAGAGACCACTACCTTAGCCTCACACTGTCTGTTCCCTATTTTACTAAAAGCGGTAATAACCAGCTTCTCTCCCTCCAAATATCTCTAATCAAATACTATGGTGACTATAGTTGTTTGTTTTTAAACAAGCTTAAACCTCAATTTGAGGCTCAGAATCCTATTTCTATGTCAGTTACTATCATACATGCCATAAAAAATGGTTCCATTTTGAGCCCAGATTGTTAAGCTAAAACTTAAGAGTCCCTCCTGCCTACTGTCAAACTACTAGAAATTCAGACAGGGATTGATCTTAACAGTCTCAGGCAGACCCTAGCATCTTTCCATGCCATTTAATATTTTCATCAAAGGAAATATAAAACCTTATGTAATAAATTGAGTATGCATGCCATACACCCACAAACCTGGGCACACAACCCAGGTCACTAGACCGGTTGAGATGGGTGCCCACCACTCCCTGCTCATGTAAGCCAGTTCAGAACATCCATTGACCACATGAGAGAGCCACAAAAGTCAGGGCCTGCTAATTTCCGATACCTGTTCAGTCATAGCTAGTTTTCAATGCTGAACCTGACCTCTGGCCTTGTTTGACCTGGTTCCCTAACTTGGACCTGTCATCCTGCCCTATCTCACATGTTTTCAGACATTATGTCCTTTGAAGGATAACTGGTCAGTTAGGCCAGTTCTCGCCTTCCACAAAGGGGGTTCAAAAATGAGAGAAAGAGATATACCCAAAAGAATAAATACAAAATAATGGACCCAAGTGGAACCTAAAATCAAGCAGGAGCAAAGAACCAAAGATAATAACTTCATGTCCCTAGAGCAGCAATTTTCAGCCTTTTTCACCTCATGGCACACATAAACTAATTGCTAAAATGTTATGGCACACCAAAAATATGTATTTTTGCTGCTCTTACCAAAAAAAAAGGGTAATTTTGATTCATGTATACCAGAAGCTATTTTTGTGTTGGCTGTTGTCATTTTTCTTAAATTTAACACCCTCAGGAAAAGAGGTTAGTGACCCTGACTGATAGTCAGGTACTGCGTGTTTATGAATTTTTGTAGCAAACTGGTAACACATTGCTGACTTAAGAGTCCAGGAGAGGTTGCAGATCCGGAACAGGGCTGACTGAGGAACACAGGCCCCAAATGTCCTGGTAAAATGGTGGACCAGGAATCTTTCTCTCAGTAGGGAAAACAGGTGTGAGAAAAAGATGTTTTAAAAAATATATGAAACTGGTGCTTTCTGTGCATCAACCATACAGCATACATGTGTTCCCCCTGGAATTTGCCATTAGGAATCTATTCCTCTTCTATTCTTAATCTTCTGATATGGGCAGGGTTGGCCTTACCCTAATTTCCAGATTGTTTTCATCTAATTACCATATGTCATCTTCCTAGTTACACAGATTGATTAATGAGTGCGTGTTTAACAAACTCACAGCCGTGAGAGTCAAGCATCTATTTGTGGGAGCTTGTGAGAAATAGACCAAGGGTAGAGGCAACCCTCCCTTGAACCCCAGGCGTCCCTAGGCTATGTCATGTGGGGATGTGAGATCTAAAGCTGCTGAGGCCTTCCCTCCCCAGCTCACCCCCCACCCCCAACAAAGTGAGAGCCTGGAAGAGCAAGGGGGCAATCCCTGGGAGCTGAGAGAGGAAGACAAGACCACAGAAAACAGCAGACAGATGTAGATAAAGGAGACTCCGCGTGACAGCATCTGAATCTCTGATTCAAAAGTGCCCAAAGTCAACATCATCTCTGAACCTCTTAGTTATGTAAGCCAATGAAGCTTTGTAAAGGAAGCATTTTTAACGGATACAACCAGGCTCTGATTATTTATTGTTGAAGATTTGCTTTGTGTCAGACATTCCAATGCACACTGTGGGTTTTGTGATGGATGGAACAGGCTCCCCACCCCTCTCCGCATCCTCATGGACTTATCTCATATAGTGCAGGAGACGGCACCCAAACAAACACCCCAGTAAACAGGCAAGTATAAACTGTGGTAAGCCCAGTAAAACAAAGAGCTGGGTAACATTACTAAGAAAAATGATTAGATGAGAAGCAATTTGATTAGAAAAAGTGACGCTCGAGCCTGGAGAAGGCAGTGGTTGGCCAGGTGGAGTGTGAGAAAGAGCACACTGGGCAGAAGGCATGTTTTCCCTCCTCCGACCTTCCTCACCCTAGTAGTTACAGCAACAAACGTCTTGCAGAGCTACTAGCATCCAACCTCATCAGCAAAAGCTAATATAGCAGACTAGTAAGTTCTACTATCTCCTCTTCTTAACATTACCCCCTACCAGCAGGCCCGTGCTATAGCCACCCCATCAACTGGTTTATTTGTATTGGTTGCCACCATACCAGTAAGAGAGCCTAGAGTTTTGAAGTTATGTCTCAGGTTCCTAAGTTTGATGTTCAATGGCCGGTTTCCCCATTTGTGTATCACTTTCCTACTGAGACACCACTAACGCAAGAGAAGGCAATAACCCGGAAGAGTAGAAGTGGTATCTAAACCATTCAGTCTAAGCTAACGCTCTGCTCCGTTGGGTTGACGCCAGCTATTGTCCTAGGCCATTTCTGCAGTAGTTGCCAAAACATGAATATTCTGTAGTCTCCTCTCCCTCATTTTAACAACTTTCTCTCTGGATTTTTCCCTAGTGTGTCCCTTGACGTCAGTGAACATAGCCTGCCTACATTCCCTCTTTCCAATATGATCGATGACCTTCTGATCTCTTCTCTACCTCTCAACAAATGACATATGTAAAAACCCCAATGTGCAAGAAAGTACCTGGCTTTCTCAGATCTGGAAAAGTCAGTGTGTCCAGTGGGTAATGAGATGAGATACTGTCCCATCTTCAGAGACCACATTAAGAATTCTGCATGTGACCCTGGCTGGTAGCACAATGGATAAGACGCTGGTCTGAGAACCCAAAGGTCACTGGTTCGATTCCCAGCCAGGGCACATAACCAGGTTGCAAGCCAGGTCTCCAGCCAGGTCCTTACCTAGAGGCAGGTAAAAGGCAACCATACATTGATGTCTCCCTCCCTTTCTGCCTCTCTCCTTCCCTCTCTTACTGGAAATAATAAATTAAATATTTTTAAAATAAATAAATAAAAGAATTCTGCATGTGATCTTTTGCCAATAGGAGCCCATTAAATAAAGGGTGTTACACAGGGAAAGAAGTAAACCTGCCTTTTTAAAATCACCGGCAGAGTTTTTCTGCTAACTGAAAAACCAGTCAGGGTGTTTGTTTCCTGCAAGCTCCTCCAAGAGATGATAAATAGGTTCTGGAAACCAAAGTGAGGAGTCCAGGCCCAGAAACTGGACGATACTTCTTGCAGCTTTAAAAATTGAGAAGTGAAGAGTGCACTAAATTAATTTCACAGGGAAAATAGTCCTGTCTTAGAGCCTTGCAGGGAACATCGCCACATAAGACCCGAAGTTCCGATGCAGCTCTGCAACCAGCACGGGCATCCATCTTCCTGCCCTTGTACTTGCTCTGTGACTAGTAAAAGTAAGGAGAGAATCAGATCGAATGTACAAATTGGAACTTGCCGCACATGTCTTGAAGAAAATGTCAAGAATATGTCCCTTTCCGTGGGTAGAATAGTTCTAAACTTGAGGAAGTTCAATTTAAAACAAGCATTATTTTCTAAATGTCACTTCTCATTGTCTAGTCCATTTCATTGCCACAGACACAAATTATTTTTAATAATGAGCAGTAGGCAGGGTAAAGAACAATTATAGTCCAGAGGTCATACAAATCAAAGGAATTACACAGATAAAATCCCTGAAGCAAGTCCACAAATCCATAAGATATAAAATTTAATTTGCTTCAAATGTCACCAATTCATCATCTCTAATTTCTGAGCTAAGGAGCAGCAGCTCCAGAGAGCATAATTCGGATCCCAGCACGGGTTTACCCAGCATGTGATGCTGAGACCTTTTCCCTCCAAATCCAGGTAGGTTTCACTGTTCTTTAAAGTTCTAGGTTCCGGGCAAATGCCTTAGTACCAAGCCAGCAATTCCCTGCAAACTAAGCTTTGTTTGAAGTACAACAGACCACTGCTTCAAAGTCTTAAACCAATTTTATTTAATTTCTGGGGCACAACATAGAAAGTAGCAAACTCTAATTGAGGCACTTATTTTATTTTATTTTTTTTACTGACTAACAGCCCTGTTCAGGGAGCCTAATGCACCTAACCACAGCCCTTTAGCTTCATGTACTTCCATTAATGTACTTCCAAAGTAACACTGTGAGGGTCCCCAGAACCATTTAAATGTTTTCTTTTGAAGAAGGTTACCGAAATCCATTACTATAATGTATTTTTTCCTGCCACCCTCTGGTATAGATTGCTGTCCCCTTTGGCCAGAATTTAAGATTATTACATTAAAAACTTTGACTTGATTAATCTTCATTTTAAAATGAAAATTGTTCATACCATGTTTTTTAATGAATTTTGTGTTTTACAATAATATAACCCGTTTGTACACATTAGGTTTTAGAAGTGTTTTCCTACTGCCTAAAACAAGGGTATCCAAAAATCCATCCAGGGCTACAGCCCTGGCTTTCCCACTGGCTTAGCCTCACAGGATGCCAAAAGAATCTGTTCCCAAGAGTCACATCAGTAAAGGAAAAACAAGTAAAGGAAAAACATATCTCTATTTTGTGTTCTGGCCGTTATTTCCCCATTTTAGAGGCATGGACCTCGTTATTACTTTACCTGATGTAAACCTACAGAGTACAGGCATACATTGGAGATGCTGCGTGCTTCATTCCAGACCATGTAAATAAAGTACCACAATAAAGCGAATAGCAATCTTTGCTGGTGGAGGAAGGGTCTTGCCTTCAATCTGCACCATACGAGGTCTGCCCTGAAAGTATCGGTGGTGCAAATTGTTTTAATTATACTGACATTGGCTTGATACTTTCCGGACAGACCTCCTATGTTACGTCTGTGAAGCACAATAGTGCAAGATATGCCTGTACATCCTAGGATCTGTGTTTCTCACACATGTTCCTAATGTTTCTCTCTCTCTCTCTAATTTTATTTATTTATTGTACGAGAGAGGGGCAGGAAGGGAAAAAGACAGGGGAGAGGAAATCAATGCGTGCACTCTGACGTGCCTCCAAAGGGGACCTGGCCACAACACAGGCATGTGCCCTGACTGGGAATCGAACCAATGACCCTTGGTTTGTAGGCCGGTGCTCAATCCACTGACCCACACCAGCCAGGGCCCTAATGTTTCTTTTACCCCACTCACATTCTGCCTCCTGCACTCAAGAAGACAGCAACTTTAGAGACACCAGGATCTCTTCCAGTCACTATGTTTTGGGATGAATGCTTTTAAAATCCAGTAACATTAGGATTTCTAATTGCTTTTCTCAAAACACTCAATAATCATAAATTTAACTTAAATTATAATCATAAATTAACTTCAACTACTTTCTAAGTTTGGCTAAGAATGTTCATAAGCGTCAGAAGTATTTGGATTTTGTTTTTATTTCAGCGTTTGATTTAAATGACAGTGTAAGTCAGAATACTGAGTCCCTTGTAGAAGAGAGAGATAGAATGGTGGAGAGGCACACAGGAGGTTTTTAATAGTAATATATTATTTCTTAAACTGGGTATCAGGTACATAGGTTCTCATAGCATCATTAATCTTTATAAAGATGATTTTGTATCTACTCAATATTTCATAAAACCAGTTTTGAAGACAAGGCGAACCACAAGGATATAATCTCTTTCCAATTTCCACACTTAAATTCCTACAACCTCATTGAAGCAAATCTGTGACATTTGACAAGACTTCTGATACTTCCAGAAACACCCTACAGGAACAATGTTGCTTCTCAAAAGACTTTTGTCCGAAGTTGCTATACGGCACTGTTTGAACAATACTATCAATGTTAGAAGGAAACAACTATCATGCTAAGTCTCGAAAAAAGTAACTTAAAACAGTCAAACACCATCTACTTCGCACAGCAAACGTCTATGTATCGCACACCTTCTGGGAGTGTACTTGTATTTGTACTACTGCGAATACAGAGACAAACACACAGTCTCTGCCTCCCGGGACTGGACAGTTGAACAGGGAAGAAAGACAGCTGTACGTGCAGTTGACCCAACGATGCAAGATAACACTGAATAAACGGTAAACAGAAGTAGAGCTAGCATGCTACCCAGTTAAGGAAGTGGACTGAGGTTCCCCTCGGCAAACGGCCTTTTGATACATTCACGTGGGTCTAGGGTCAGCCCCTCACCCTCACAGCTCCACAACTGAATTTTATCAATGCCCCTGAGTAGATCGGATTCAGAGACAATGACGCACCCTGCCCAACTCCCCCAAGGCTAGAGAATATAAATCAAAATGCCAATTCATAACCTTACAATAGCTGCTGGGAAGAGCAGATGTCCGCGTTGCCCCACCAGCACCCACAGACGAGCTAAATGGGATACAAGAAGTCACCAAAAAGGCAGCGAGGGATATGGTGATAATGTTTTCCCAAATGCCATCTTGATGGCTTGATGAGTCCAGCTGCCCAAAAGGGACTTGCTTTGGGAATGACCGCACATGCCCACAGTCCTGACAGGACCCTCGCTCCTCTAGATTGGACCCAAACACGCAGGCCAAACTCTGCCTTCCAGTTCCTCCTTTCTGCATCCTTTGGGGCTGGCCACATGCCCTTAGGCAGTGTTCTGAGGCTGCGTCCTTTCTTTGGTTTGTTAAAAAACTTGAATCATGTTAGAAGCAAGTGTTCTAGTGGGGGACTATTCAGCATCTTTGCATAGCTGTGTCCTTTTCTGAAATTTAATGTAGGAGTGTTCATACATATGGCCCATGAGAATGACTGGGTTTAGGGTTCACGCCATAGGAGATGCGGATGGCTACGGAAGTCTAGGGAAGATCCTCCAATACCTTGAATACTATTTTAAGGGAATGGCAAGCCACTGCAGAGTTTTAGGAATAGGAATGACCTATTCCACCTTAGAACACAACCATCCTCTCAAACTCCTTCGAAAAAGGTTTTGTAGGAAAAATATTTTGTCATAGCTGTGATATTCCAGATGCAGTTCAAGGTGGAGATTCTTTTAAAAGAACACTCTCAAAGGATATAATTAGGAGTGCCTTCTCAGAAAGGAGCTAAAACTTACTAAAGAAAAACCACAACCAAATCATACTAAATAGCAGTTAGAAAATGAATGTGTCAATTGGATTTCTCAATGCTTTGGGTTTGGAGACTAAACCTTAAGTTTCTAGACAAAAGCTGTCCAGTGGCCATCTATATATATATACACACACACATGCACACATATATATGCAATCCACATACGCAATTTAAAATTTTCTAGTAGCCACATTAAAAATGCAAAAAGACACTGGTCAAATTAATTTTAACTGTAAATTTGATTTCATCGAATTTATCCACAATATTATATTCTATCTGTAATCAACATAAAAACGTGTTAATAAGATTTTTTACTTTTTTTCATAGCAGGTTTTGTAAATCCCGCATGCATTTTGTGCCCAGCAGCAGCAGGTGGCTGATGGCTGCGGTACTGAGTGGCAAGCCTGCCTCCTGTCAGCTGCAAGGTGTCCCAGGGTCAGGTAGAGTTGCCTTTCAGAGCGGCCTAAGGTTGTTCATGGCTACGGAGGGTAACTGAGGGATCACAACATTGAATATGAATCTGTTTTCTCTTGTAGGAAGAGAGAGAAGGGAATGCTAGGTTAGCGTAGAGCAGCTAAGCAGTTCACTGGCAGCTAACTAATTAGAAGAGCCAGATCTCTACAAATACTTTTTGCCTTTGGAAGAGTTTTTTGTTTGATTTTATTTTTTAAATCCTCACCCGAGGATATGTGTTTATTACTTTTAGAGGGAGGAAAGGAGAGTGTGTGTGAGAGAGAGAAACATCAATGGGAGAGAGAAACATCGATCATGCCCCAGCCAGGATGTAGGTGACCATGGCTCCAGCCAACTGAGCCACCTGGCCAGGGCCTTCGGAAGAGTCTTAAAACCACAAAAGAGCTTTCCTCTTGGTCTGGGTTTCCATAACTCTGCTTGGGACATTCAGGTTCTAAAGGTAACCTTTGCATGTTGAATTAGCCTCAAACTGTTATCTAAAAATCTCCACTGCAAAATGACCCCATTCTTCCATTACCCTCCCAACTCTAGTTAGAGATGAGAAGCTTAGCTCGCCAATTCCACACATATCGCATTATTTTAGACAACTGCTACATGTATATCTTCATATCCCCTCATGTAGTAGCTCCACCCCTTATCAGCTACAAAGAAAACTACAATCACAGGTAGTTCTACCCTCTAAGGAGAGAAGAGTTGGGGTAAATGGTAACTCACCTTGATTTTGTACCTGAATCTCCTGTTAATACAGCCTTCTGTTGATTTTATTATTTCATTACTAGTCCAGTGATAAGAATTAAAGAGAGTAGAAAAGGGGAGGTCTACCCTGCCCCATAGGAGGTAGAGAGGAGGAGAGCATTCTGGTTTTTCGTATGTGATGACGGGTGGAGGGTGGGGGAGTGTTCTACCCTGGACTGGGGTGAGTTTTACGCTAAAGGAGCTTTAGAGGACATAGGATTTACCATCTTAAGGACGAATTTACTACTTTTGACTGGTTGTAGTTAACAGTCCTGAAAGGTGACGCATAAGCAGAATGCACTGGCATCTGGTGGTCAGCTACTTCTTTTCAGACAGTTGATGCCAAGTTCCAACATATGTTCAGGAATACGGACAGCCATCTGTTAGCTGGCCCTCAGCTATTGGCTGGTTCATTACTCTTGTCTCTTCCTTTCACTCTCTGGCTTTCTGTAACTTAACTTAGGACATCTCAGAGTTTCTCTCAGTATTAACATATTCGACTCTAGCTCTTGCAAAGTAAAACCCTGCTCTTACTGTGTTAAGAATATTCAACTCTTTCCTGCCCTGAATTATGTAACACCCTTGTCCCCTTTTAATTCAGGTTTCCTTTAATCACTAGGTTTCTCTTCTCACATTGGTCTGAAAAACAGGGATTTTCAGCTCACTCTGCCATACTTCCAAGAACAAACAAGCAAGACAAACCACATCCTTTTTTAAAGTTGAGATAATTTTAGCACAGATTAGTTTTCTATAACTTAAAGATATCTGATTAGAATAATACACATTAAAATTTACTTGTTTTCACCCTCGTCAGTGGCACAGTGGATAAGGCACCTGCCTGTGAACCCAAAGGTTGCTGGTTCAATTCCCAGCCAGGGCACACAACCAGGTTGCAAGCCAGGTCTCCAGCCAGGTTCATAACTAGAGGCAGGTGAAAGGCAACCATATGTTGATGTCTCTCTCCCTCTCAGCCTCTCTCCCTTCCCCTCTCTCTAAAAATAATAATAAATAAAATCTTTAAAATAAAAAATAATTTTAAAAGATTGACTTGTTTTCTTCCTTCTAGGAAATATCCATTGCAACCAACTCATTAATTTTCCAAGCTACACAAATAACCTAGAAGAATGAAGTAAGATCTTTTGAGATTTTAACGGGTACTAAGTTGTGACCAAATTAAAAAGAAAAAGAAAAGAAAGTAATAGCTGGCTTATCCAACATTATTGTGGAATTAGTTCATTTCCTGGCAGATACTCTAAGCACTAAAACCTTGCTCTTTCAACCTCAATCTATATCAAAGTCTATTCTAAGGTGTGGTCCAATAATGCTCCAAACGAGTCAGATGTTTCTGCAGCCTTGAGTCTGATTTTTTTGTGCCCCTGAATCCTGCTCTCCTGTCAAGCCATCTTATGCTTCTCAGAGCTCTCACTTTTTAAAACCTCATCCCTTTCCCACCTTACATATATCTTATAGCCTCTAATTTGGGCCAAGTGGAACAGCTGCACCTCAAAATTGGTTAAAATTCTGTATAGCATGGATCCCCAACCTCCAGGCCACAAGCCAGCACTGGTCCAGGTCTGTTAAAAACCAGGCCACACAGAAGGAGCTGAGCTTGAATGTAATGCACTCAAATCATCCCGAAACCATGCCCCTCACCCCAGGTCTGTGGAAAGCTGTCTTGCACTAAATCGTCCCCCTTGACTGGTCCCCCTTGCTGGGGTGCTCTGCTGTATAAGTTAACAGAACTAGTCATTGAAATTAAGAGGCTCACCTGTGACTACCAAGCATGCGCTTAGGGAGCATGAACTTATTGTGGTGTTAGAATTCTGTGGCACATATTTTGGCTTGTAAGGAATTTTGCTCTGTATTTAATTTTTCCTAGATAGTGAAAATTGCTACAGAGCAGATCTTAAATAAGAAGTTGATGTTATTATTCAGCAAAATTATCTTTACCATTTTTTACCCTATTTTAAGATGGTAAGGCTGTCGCCGTTGCAAACTGCCAGAAATACTTTGGAGATCTCTGTGAAGTATGTATGTATATTCATGAGAGCTAGTCATTCACATTTCTGAATGCTATATCCTAAGCAAAAAGGAGATCGTTAAACACAATCCTCAAGAAGGGATTTGTTCTAGTTAATTTACTTTCATTTATGTAATATATGAGGCATTTTCCTACCATAATGTTTAAATAGAGCAGACTGGGGAGAATAACCCTTGATGATCAAAGATGTATTATTGGAAACATGTGTTTCATGATGCACCTCAGTTGCCACACACAAAAGAGGATTAGGAGGTGGGTCTGGATGTGTCTTAGCATGCTATCTCTAGGAGGCTGTAAAGAAGGTAAAAATAAGTCCCTCCCAACAGCTAACTCATTAATTATACTTTTTCATAGATGAAATTGCTCATTATGGTTTTTGTTTGCTGTTATTTCAATTTGGGCAAATCAAGGTTTACTGTAACCAAAAACAAGCCTATACATTCTCTAGGTACCATAGAGGTCAGAGTGTACCCTGTTGCTACAGACAAACTAAAGTTAGACAAAGTCTACTTTTATGCATTAATTTGAGAGAGACTAGGAGCTTAAGGAGGAGGGGAAGTTAGTCACACTGCCAATAATATTCTCTATTATCTACAGGGGTGTTTGACAGAATCTAATTATACCTTCTAATTTTCCAAAAGTAAAATGTGATTATTATAAGATTCACAGAAGATGAAATGGTAGAAAAGTAAAACCACCCACCTTTCAGAAATAACCACTAACATTAATATTAGCAACTATTAACATTTAACATAAATAGATGTACATTAAAATTTTATACTTTCTTGTAAATGTCACTTCATTCTACAGTGCAGACAACATTCCATTTCAGTAAGTGAAGCTACACATCCTGGGAGATTCGCTGGGACTAGAGAGAAATCCTGACAGATTTCTAACTTCATATCCATCGGCACTCCACATATTTCCAATATATTGTCTTATAAATAACTCTGGGGTGAATAATTGTATCTATATCTATTGTCCACATTTTAAATTATTCCTTAGGGAAGATGCAAAAAGGCAAAACAGCTCGGTGAAAGTTTAAATATTTTTACATTTTTTTAATATTGTTTCACTTCCTGTTTTTGGAGCGTTGAATTTGTATAGGCCTGTTAGGCACCTTATTGTTCCCAATACTTCCTACAATCAATCATATCCCAGCTCCCACATTTAGGACTTAGTGCTACAATAATGTCTATTTCTCTCCTACCATGTCTCTATGCTGGCTCCTTGTGTCTTCCTTTTGGACAGAAATGGACTGTATCTAACATACATTCCTTGAATTTTGTGTGTCTACTTGGACTTTTCCTTACTTTCAGCACCGATACAGTTTTCTTCCTTGCATGTGCTTTCTTTAGTTCTTTTTTGATCAGGTTAGGTTAATACCTAATGCTGTATTTCTTTCTGAAGTCTTGAGTAATCTGGTCTGACTTGTTCAACCATAAATAAATGGGAATTTATAAATGGTGGAAAAACATGTCTGAATTTTAAAGTTAATATAACATCAATCTTGTCACTTAAATTTTTCATTGCAATACGAATTTTTCCTATGTCAAATGAAAAGAAAAAACCACTTTGTAATAACGGAATTTTTAATTGTTATATATGAGCTTTTTATCTACCATAAAAAAACACTGGCTTAGTAATATTTTATCTTAAATATATGTGCATTTAAGAACCATAACAGTTGTGTTGATTTATTTGGTATCTGTTATTTTATAGCACCAACTATTCTATCCAAAATTATTGATTTCCAAGGTAGATGTTGCAAATGATGAACAGAATGGCAGAACATGTCAAATTGTTTCTTTACATTCTTAATATCACAGCATTTAGTTTACTTAACCATACAGAACATTAAAATAAGTTTATTTTTCATTAAATTTAGGGTGGAGGTAGAAAGGATGTGACAGATGTGTTTTCCAAAAGTTGTTACAATAATATTTTTAGCCTTACAGGCTCTTGTCCAACCTTGCTACTCCCTCACCAAGAAGCAGAGCCTATTTCTCATCACTTTGAACCTGACTGAGCCTTTGTGATTTCCTCAGAAAATAGAATGCTGTGGTGATGCAAGGAAACTTGACTAGGGGTAGTGTCATCCCCCAAAACAATCAATAAAAAGAAGAATATGGAGTGTTGTGGGAATGACATGTCTAATTTCTAAGGCCAGGGTAGAAGAGGTGACAGAGCTTCTGCCTGGCTTTTTCTCTGGAGACTCTCATCCTTGGAAACTAGCCTCAAAACATGTTTTGAGGAAGCCCAACTTACAAAGAGAAGCCAAAGTAGGTGCGCTGGCTGAAGTCCTAGCCCACAGCCAGCATCAACTACAGAACATGCGATTGCTAACAAGCCTTCAGATGATTCCAGTCCCCAGCCAATGAAGCACCCTCAGCCTTTAAGCCTTCTAGCTAAATCCACAGGCACGGTGGGGCAGGGACAGCCTTGTTGCACCCTGTCAGAATTTCTGATCCACAGAATCCATGAGCCTAATTGAGTCACTCGTTTTGAGTGACTGTTATGTAAGTGCTCAGGATTCCAACATAGTCACATTTTTTTCTCCATCTTACAGACTAGCTTGCAAATTCCCATTGTCACATGATAAGGAAATATAATAGCTCTCCTGTGGAGTGTCCCACTCCCTTGGGTTTCTAAACAACCTTGTTTGTATAGGATTGTCTGACTTCCAAACCTAAGAAGAATGCTGGTATCTCATTCATTCCCTGCTGATTTTACTTCCTTGGTTTCTTGTTGCTAATTAGCACTGCTGTGCACATCTACAAGCATGCTTGGTGTGATGTCTCAATAGCCCAGCTCCCCAGACAGCCTTTAACAAGGAGCTAATACATGTGTAAGTTCCTCCCTTGGAGCCACACTCAAATAGGGACCGCCATATAATTTCCAGAATGGCACAGTCCCATAGACCACCATTCCAACCCATGAGGAAGATGTGCACTCCTCCTTTGACTCATGTAAGTGTTCAAAAGGAAGAAGAAAGAAAAGTTCTTCTAAAAGTAAACAGACCACAAGTTTTTGACTACAAAATAAAAGCATTTGGCTAAGGAAAGTCATTTTGTTACTCTATATTCTTTCTAAGGCATAGGTTTAGATTAATTTATACTGCCAATATGTTACATAAATTGGCCACTCTCAGTGAGTGAATTGTATGTATTCTTGACTTTTGGCAAAAATACTTAAGAGAAAATAGGAAGGAAAGTTCTCAGAGAAGTTTACATAGTAACATAACCATGGGGTCACCTAGCCATGGTACACAATTCTGTGGCCAGAACATAAAAGGTATTATGTCTCTCATTATATATGTATATATGGAGAGAGGGAGAGAGATTAACTACGGTTTCAGTTAACATAATTGGTTATCAACTAGGAAACCAAAAAGTAAACAGTCCAGTCACTCTTTTGAAAATGATGTATAAGTAATCCTGTAACCTAATAACCCTGACCTATTCTATTGTAAGTTAGCCATCATTAAGCTCCATGCATGTGTCCGTCTTGGAAGTGGCATGTGACAGAGATGGCTTAGGTTATAAAGGAACCTGCATTAAAAATAGAAGGAACAGCTACATTTTTTCATTGCAAATCAGCATACCTATCAGTAAATAAATCCTAAGTATCAGTAAATAAAATCACACCAGAAAGTCCAACATCAAAAAGAATGATGATTCATGGCCTCTCTTCAACATTTTCCTTTTTCATTTGGAATTCAGGATAACATCAGAAATACACACAAAAATAAGGTCATAGGCAAGAATGTGGCCAAAAAAGAATTGGTGTTCTTCAAATAATAAAATATCAGGAGTAACCAAAAAATACTTTCCTTTTAGTCTATTTATCCCTAATACCCAATAAATAATGTTTTAAATGGTAAACCCCTGCATAGCCCTGGCCCTATTAGCCATCTGGTCTCAAGATAACAGCCAGTAGAACTTCTTCTAGTGTTTAAAAGTCAACTTGAGATAAAGGAGTTGTGGACTGTCTTAAAATAAACCTCCCATCTCCATTTTATCACACCATATCAAACATAAAGCTTTAAAAGCAATTTATAAGTGATCATTTGAATATTGTAATTCATGTGTAGTTGTGTTTCTACCTTTTTTCTATATTTAAAAGTGTCATATACTTAACCATTTAATGAAATGGGTCATTGTTTGATTTTTAGTTTACATTTCAGTCCAGTAAATGTCTTGAGTACATGCTGTGTGTCAGATGTGACATTAATGCTAGAGTAGAAAGACAAATTAGGCTGATAACTTTTGTAAAATACAATCAAACAATAAAAATGAATCACTAGAAAAAAGATGATGCTCTTGGATGTCACAGCAATGTCAAGTGGCTATAAATATTTCTAAAAACACTGCTATCTAGCAGCTTTACTGATATTAATTCCCAGTTGTCACTGGTTGGATACCGATTCTGAGATATTAATTCTCCTCTAACTTCTGGTCTTCCCTGAATATGGACTGAGCATGCTCCAAAGGTCAGAGAAACCTTCAAGCCAGAGTTGCTCCTGCTCACTGTTAGAAGTCAACAAGTCAGCATGCATAGGAAAGGTAAGAATTCAGAGCATATGCTAGGATTCTAATAGCACCTGTAATACCTACTGATCACACTTCAGAAAAAAACTCTTAGAAGACACTATAATTAAGACTGAAACCACATAATAGTCATAAAAAGATATTACTGTCTATCAAGACTCTCCACATATTAAAAGAGTTCAGGCATGCATGGTTAAAACCTAAAATCAATTTTTAAAAACATTTTATTTATTACTTTTAGAGAGAGGGAAGGGAGAGAGGCAGAGAGGGAGAGAGACATCAATGTGTGGTTGCCTTTCACCTGCCTCCAGCTACAGACCTGGCTGGAGACCTGGCTTGCAACCTGGTTATGTGCCCTGGCTGGAAATCAGGCCCGTGCCTTATCCACTGTGCCACCAGCCAGGGCCTAAAATCAATTTTTAAATTGATATATACAATAGCTGTAAGCTCTTCCACTTAATGCATCTCCCCCATTAGAGTCCAACAAATTAACATTATACAACAGATTTCAATTTCAAAACCTTTTATTTGCTAACCAACTCTATAGAGAAGGCACCAATTAACAATGGCAAATATGCAATCTACTTTTCAACACAATTCCTATCAAGATAGCAATGGCATATTTCACAGAACTAGAACAAATATTCCAAAAATTTATATGGACCCCCAAGAGGCCCCAAATAGCAAAAGCAATCTTGAAAAAGGAGAACCAAGTTGGAGGAATCAAACTATCTAATATCAAACTATACTACAAAGACACAGTAATCAAATAGCATAGTACTGGCCTAAAAATAGACATATAGATGAAGGAACAGAACAGAGAGCCCCAAACTAAACTCACAACTTCATAATCAATTAATATTTGACAAAGGAGGTAAGAACACACAGTGGGATTAAGATAGCATATTTAATTAATGATGTTGGGAATTTGGACAGATATGTGAAATAAAATAAAACGAGGCCACTTTTTATACCATACACAAGAATAAACTCAAAATGGATTAAAGACTTAAATGTTAGGCTTGGAATCATAAAAATCCTGGGAGAAAATATGAGCAGTAAAATCTTGGACGTTTCTCAGAACAATGTTTTTTCTAATATTTCTTCTCAGGCAAGAGAAACAAACAAACAATAAATAAATAAACAAATGGGACTACATCCAACTAGGAAGTTATTGCACAGCAAAGGAAGCCACCAACAAAATGAAAAGACAATCCACTGAATGAAAGAACATATTTGCTGGTACATCTGATAAGGGGTTAATATTCAACATTTAGAAAGAACATATAAAACTCACTATCAAAATGCCAAACAATCCAATTAAAAAATGGGCAAAGGACCTGAATAGACACTTCCCCAAAGAGACATGAAAAGGTGCTCAGCGTCACTAATCATCAGAGAGACACAAATTAAAACCACAATGAGATACCACCTCACGCCTACCAGAACGGCTTTCATCAATAAATCAACAAACAACATGTGCTAGAGAGGACGTGGAGAAAGCGGAACCCTAGGGCATTGTTGCTGGGAATGCAGACTGGTGCAGCCACTGTGGAGAACAGTGTGTAGTTCCCTCAAAAAATTAAAGATGGAACTGCCTTATGACCCAGTGATTCCACTTCTAGGAATCTATGCAAAGAAAACCAAAACACTAATTTGAAAGAATATATGCACCCCTATGTTCACTGCAGTATTATTTACAATAGTCAAGATTTTGAAGCAACCCAACTGCCCATCAGTGGATGAATGAATAAAAAATCTGTGGTACATTTGCACGATGAAATAACACTTGACCATAAAAAATAAAGAAGAAAACCTTACCCTTTGCAACAGCATGGATGGACCTGGAGAGCACTGCAGTAAGTGAAATAAGCCAGTCAAAGACACAAATACCATATGATTTCACCCATATGTGGAATCAAATGAACAAAATGAACTAATAAGCAAAACAGAGATCGATTCAAAAATAGAGAAAGGCTGACAGCTGTCTGTTGTGAGGCTGAGGCCGTGCGGGCAAGTGTGGAAGGATTAAGCAGAAACAAAAAACTAAAGAGAGAAAGCTCATGGACACAGACAACAGTAGGGTGACTGCCTGAGAGGAAAGAGTGGTGGGAGGAGGTAGAGGAGGGTAAAGGGGGCTAAATGGTGATGGACAGAGACGTGACTTGGGTGGTAAACACACAATACAGTGTACAGATGATGTGTTGTAGAACTGTATACCTGAAACCTGCATCACCCCAATAAATTCAACAAAGAGAGAGAAAAGAGAAGAGATTAGAGAGAGCTGACACCTACAAAAACTTCAAACCATAAATCAACCTCTAAGAAATGGAGTTAGCTGCTTTTCATTGGACACAAAACACTGGGGGAAAAATTCTCTACTAAGTTGTTTTTTATTTTTTTATTTTTTTTTATTTTTAATTTATTTTTAAAAAGATTTTATTAATTATTTTTAGAGAGGAGGGCAGGGAGGGAGGAAGAAAGGGAGAGAAACATCAACATATGGTTGCCTTTCACCTGCCTCCAGCTACGGACCTGGCTGGAGACTTGGCTTGCAACCTGGTTATGTGCCCTGGCTGGGGAATCGAACCAGTGACTCTTAGGTTCACAGGCTGGCACCTTATCCACTGAGCCACACCAGCCAGGGTTGTAAGTTGTTTTTAAATGAAAGAAAAACTCTTGGAAGTTACCATTCCCTTGTCAAATCCAATTTTCTTTGTATTTCATTGGTTGCACTCAAAGACTGAGAAACCTAATATTAAACTTTCTGCACATAAATATTTATGCAATTGTCCAGTAATTTTCTTAAGCTCAATTTCTACATGTTGGATTGCTTAAAGAATGTGGAGACTTAAGCATTTTTTTTTAATTTTATTGTTGTATTACATCCATCCCCTTTTTAAGCATTTTTATATGTACTGTATTATCAAGTTGTCCTTCAGAATAACTGTACCAATTTTCAGCATATGAGTACACAATTATTCACACCCTTCTCATGAATGGATTCTTATTCTTTTAACCTCAGCCTATTGGAAATACAATTAAGTCTCTTTTGCTTCATTCATTCATTCATGTTGCATTTCTAATGAGTTGGGTCATCTGTATTTCTTTTCTTTTTTTGGTAAATGAATCATAAATGTATTCGGTCTTGGTCTACCTTATATATTAAAAAGTTTTCACAATGTGTTTGCCTTTTAACTTAGTTGATGTGGTTGATTAATGTACATAATCGTCAGACTGGCTTAGAGCTTGTCACGAGTATTCAGTCATATTAATACACAAAAAGGATACCCTAAATTTAAGTGCATAAACTTATTAATCTTTAACTTTATTAAACCTTAGCTTACATACTTTTCATTTAAGTGCTAATCAGTTTTCACCTATATTTTACTTAATGTTTTATATTATCTTTTATATTCATACCTTTAATCCAACTGCAGTTTAGAGTATGAGTATTATGTGAGGTAGCAGTACAGCTTCCTATTTTCCCAACTATGATAAGTTAAAGGTATTTAATGAAATTAAAAGTGTTCTTGTGGCCCCACCACCTCATTATACCTCCCAACGATTTTTGGGAACACAGCAGGTATTCTTTAGTCTTCTTGCTGTCAGTTACCCTATGGCATTTCACATTTTTACCACACTAGTTTTAGTAACCATTCTCTTTTGGCTTTCCTGATTCACATTCCAAGTTTTTCTGCTATTGATCTTGCCATTCTTTCTTGGTTTCCTTTATTATATTATCTTAGAATGTTTGTAATATCTCACTCCTGAGATGCTTGCACAACATGTTGGCAGGTATGTCTATCAAGTAAGGGAAAGTCCCTTCCAGTTCTAAACATGTTTTCTTTGTAATTGTTTTTGTTCTAAATGGTGGTGAATTGTTACAAATGATACTTGCATCTTTACTTGAGATAGCCACATCCTTTTTCTACTTTAACTGTTAGTGTGGGGAAATGCATGCACAAATATTCTAATATTAATCACCTCTGTCTTCCTTGATCATCATGCAATCATTTTTAAGTACATGGCTAGTTTCTATGTGCTAATGTTTGAATTAAAACTTTTGCAATTATGATCATAAGTGAGATGGACCTACAATATTATTTTCTTGTACTTTTTTTATTTCAACATTTAAGGTTCTAGCCTCATAAAATTAGTTGGGAAATTACCCCACTTATTAAAATTCTTCACAGTAGTTGCAGAAGATAGGAATGATCTGTTTCTTACATATTTTTATAAATCACCTATAAAACTATTTAGATTGGCTTTTGCTTTGGTAGTATTTTTTTTAACTCCTAATTTAATTTCTTTAGTGGTTATAGATCTAATATGCTTAGAAAGTCTATTTTGTCTAAGTTTTCAAATTTATGTCATAGCATTCTTTTATTATTTCTGTCTCTATTGGATTTGTGATCATCTTGTTCATTTCTAATAATGTTCACTTGAATCTTCTTTATTTTATTTTAATTTTACAAGTTTTGATGATTATTTATTCTTCCAATTAACCAGCTTTTGGCTGTTATCTCTTGACCTTTATGTTGTTCTCAATTTCCTGTCTGTTGTCAGTACCTTTATTAAATCTTTATTTTTGCTATTATTTTTTCAGGCATTAATATAACCACATCAACCTTTTCTGGTTATTGTGTGCCTAGTTAATCCTTTCTCTTTAAAAAATTAAATAAAATAAAACTCTTTGTTCTTATATTTTGAGATTTTTCTACAGTTTTTTGTTTGATTCCTAATTATATGATTTTCTTTTACTTTTTCGTCTTACCTTTCCAAAATTCCTCTAGATTGGTCAAATCTTTCTCTCTCCCATCACCTTCCACTGATTAATATATATTTGAGTTTTATTTTTATAGTGATTACTCTTAAAACTTATGTATAATCACAGAATCTACATTTAATCAATATATTTACTCATTTAAAAACATATTTTTAAAAAATGTATGGGCCTAAGAGCTTTAACTTAGATCATTTCCTCACCCATTATATTAGCATTGTTTAGTGCTTAGTTCTACCCTGTTTGATATTTCTAGAATTATATATTATTATTGCTCTTTTAAGTCAACCAAAGCTTGCTTTACTCACCAGCATACCAATTTATTTTTTAACATTCCTTCTTGTATTTTAATCCTTATTTTACAGATTTTATTTTATTTTTCAGTTTTGCCTTTAGTAAAGGTATACAATTGCTAATCCCTCACCTTTTTTTTTTAAGCATGGAAATATGTTTGTTTTCCCTTTGTTATATAATAATATTTAAGTTTTGTATAGGATTTTAGTTTGACATTTATTTTTCTGATTGCTGTTTTTGTGGTTAATCTACAGTGGTAAAACATTAAAAATATTTCCTTTAAAATAAGTTGCTGCACAACTTTTATTTAACATTTTTCTAATTTAGTATTATATGAAAAAGAAATTAAAAATTTCAGAATTGGACAAAAGGAGCCCAAATTAAATTATTCAGAAATTATATGATTATTTATATACAATACCTAAGAGAATTTATGGGGGAAAAGTGTTGGAAAAAAAAGTTAAACGTTCTGAGCAGATTATGGACCTAAATGTAAAATTTAAACTTTATACTTTTAAAGATAACATTGGATCATATATTCATGACCTCAGGGTGTAGATAATTTTCCAGAACAAAACATAATGAGCACAAATCATACAGGAGAAGTATTTACATTACACAAAATTTTAAACTTCTTTACAAGAAAAATATCATAAAGTGAAAAGATAAGATACATACTGAAAGATTTCTGTAATCTTATAATTGATAAAAATCAGAATATGCATTACATAAGAAATATCTACAAAGCAATAAGCAAAATGCAAGCAATCTGAGACCAAATGAGCAAGGACTGTGAACCAGCAGTTCACAGAAGATAAAACCGAACTGCCAATAAATGTGCTGTGGTCAATAAATAGCTGGTGACAATTCCTCCCTCCCCTGCTGTAGCTTATGCTTTCATGCCTACACCATAGTCTCGTGGGGTGGAGTCTTCCTACTTTGTGGATGTTGGACTCAGTGAAGTGCCTTGGGACATAAGCAGAAGGGTCATAAGCAGGCACACTTGAAATGCCCTACAGTAACAGGGCTTGAACACTGCTCCTGCCTTTGTGCAAGAAGAGAATGACTACATGGTCCATTGGCCCAAGGAAGGTAAGAGGCCCAAGAAACAGACATAGAGATGCAAGAAACACCGATCCACAAACTTACATCCTGCAGTAGAACCACACTAATTGGCCTGCAAACCCATAAAAACGAACAATTGCCTCTAGGTCTTCAGGTGGTTGGTTACCTAGTATTACTACAGCAATAGCTAGCATATACATATGGAAAGACAGCCAACTTAATTATTAATAAAGGAAATACTGATGAAGCTACAATGATGAACCATATTTTATCCTTCGGGTTGGCCTTATGTAACACCGCTGTACAACACCTTGGAGAAAAGTTTGCCAATAATGTGTAATGCTAAGTATTACAACTTCTAAGTATGTAGTCAAAAAATTCTTGCATTGTGCACAGAGAGATATCTATGAAGACTGTTTGTAAGAGCAATTTAAACACCTAAATAATATCAATAGGAAAATTAATAAGTACATTGTGAAACATTGACAATATGCAAAGCAGTAAAAATAAATAAGCCATAGCTATGTAGTTCAGCATTAAAGAAATCTCAAAAACAATACTGAATAATAAAAAGCAAGTTTCCAAAGGGTACATAAAAATATGATCTACACATATACTGTTCTACACCCTGTAAAACACCACCATATATTGTACAAATAGATACTATTTATGCACCTTCATATAACAAAAGCAAATATGGAAGGTAATATGAGCAGTATTATCAGTAAAAGTTACACAAGGAGCTTTATTGTATGTTTCATTTCTTTTTAAAAAATAAAGGGACCACACAAGAAAATGATAAGATTGACAAAGCTGGGCAGCAGATATAACAGCTGTTAGTCATGTTAGTCTCTAGAATTTTCACTATGACTTAACATTTTAATATTTAAAAAATAAAGAGTGCAATAAAGAGATGTGAATTATGAGGTAAAAGACCATTTTTCTGATACCAGCTCTGCCATTAACTGTCTACATGACCCTTGGCTAAAACTAAGGGCCCTCGGGACCTCTGTTTTCTCATCTGCAAAATAAATGTGTTGAACTAAGAGACCTTTAAATTTTCTTGCGCCATTACAATTGCAGATCATATTAATTTTTCAAACCTGGAATTAACTGCCTGTTTTGATCCATTACTCTGGACAGAATTCAGAATATCCACTTGTGCATGCAAAACCTTTTATAAAGCCCTGTGACCTCAGATAATTAGCTCAGCCCAAGGAATATAAATTAAACTGTGGGTGGAATAGTGGGGCTTCATTCCAAGATCATGAACTCTTGGAAAGTAAGAACCTTCTACAAAATCTTCATGACTAGAAAACTGTTTATATTATTCTAAAAGTTGAAGATCCACAAAAATTAAGTAAAAAAAGAATCATCATCCTAGAGAAAAGAATAAGAGCAATATCCTTATAAAAGGCTTATATGTTCATAGTGGCACTATTTATAATAGCCAGGTGCTGGAAACAGCCTAAGTGCCCATCGGTGGATGATTGGATCAAAAAACTTTGGTACATTTACACAATGGAATTCTATATGGCAGAAAGAAAGAAGGAACTTGTACCCTTTGCAACAACATGGATGGAACTGGAGAATATTATGCTTAGTGAAATAAGCCAGTCAGTGAAGGACACGTATCATATGTTCTCACCCATTACGGGACAATAATGAGCAAAACTAACAACAAGCAAAACAGAACCAAGTGTATGAATACAAGGAATAGGCCTGCAGTGGTCAGGAGGAAAGGGGTAGGGG
>PVIW01003739.1:0-75716 GCA_004026585.1 Noctilio leporinus
TTTTTTTTTTTTTTTTTTTTTTTTTTTTTTTTTTTTTTTTTTGTCCTTTATAATGCTTGTGTAATTCTCAGAAAGTTCCTTGAACTTTACCTGGAGTTGTTTGTAGTTTTCTTTGAGCTCAATGAGCTCATTAAGTTTCTCTATCATCATTATTTTGAATTCCTTGTCTAATAGGGTGCTTGCCTCTATTTCATTTTGGACTCTTCCTGGGGATTCCTCCTTTCCATTTGCTGAGGGTTTATTTCTTTGTCCCCCCATTTTAGGTGACTCTTGTTTGTTTCTGCTTCTTAGATTGGTCTGCTTTGACTTACTGTCTTAGTGGTGTGACCTTCTGCGGTCTAGAGGTGCACTTTGTTTACTTCCTGGATCTGTGCATGAAATTATTATCTTTCATTTGGGGGTGGGGGATGCGGGAGGAGCTCCAACTAACTGAACCACCCGACCAATGCAGATCAAGGCTGGCAGTGACAACTACCTGTATTTTTAGATAATTTCGAAATGTACAAGCCTGCTCCTGTCTGCGCACCTCAAGACATCACTTTAATGGTTATCTATTCTTTAAAAAATACAGCGGGTAATTCAAGCATTTGTTCCCATTAAAAACATGTTTCTCTTTTTCATATGTAGTTTATTTTTTTTGGTGTGTGCTAAAATATTCAGTGGTGCTTCTATTTATTTTAGATTCAACCAAACTTCCATATATGGGTAAAAGACTCACCAACCTTTATTTTCCAGGTCTTCCTTGGAAAGTCTTTTCTGGTAGGGAGTTGTACTGGCCAGCTATCATCTGTTTTTAACATGGTGGTCTGAACTGCAAAGATACCTATGTTAGCCAACAATGCTATTAGTTTAATATTTAGTCCTCATTGTATTCTTAGGTGGATATTGCTCAGCCCCATTCTGTGAACATTCAAGTGGCAAAATTATTCATAGTTGTGTGACCCAGAAAGTTCTGTGTAAGATGCAAAAAATCTAGGTCTTAAAAGATAAATAGAAAGTGGGCAATCCAGGCAGAGGAAACCTCATAAATAAGTTACAGAGGCAAAGACTATCAGAACAGGGAATATAAAAGAGGACAAAGGAAATACAGAGTCATAGAATGGGAAATCATGATTGCCTACTTGCAATATTGAAAAAGGAGAACAAATTAGAGATGTATTCTAGAAGTACAATCAATTAATTACCAAGCAATGGGTGGGTGGGGGGGCTAAAATGATTCCAAGCTTTGGAACTGAGGTGATGCTAGTTCCATTAATAGAAAGTGAGAGCACAGAAGGAAGAGAGTGTTGCAGGATGAGTAATATGATGAGTTAATTAGCTATACATATGTAGTGTAAATGGAGGTAATAGATTACTTATAAAATTAGACATGTAGGTCAAAGGAAATAAAACATTTGCAATTGCCTGACATTTTGCCTGCTTCTCTTCTGGTTTTTGACTATAATAGACTAAAATGAAAGGTGAGTTATGATTACAAATTTATCCTTCCAAGTTTATTGGGAATTAAGTAGAATATTGTTCTGATCTAATTATACAATACCCTCCCACAATGTAGCATGTTTTACCCTCATCTGTGTTCCCTAACGTGGATCTCTACCTCAGCAGTCTCAATTAGACCCTCAGCAAATAATCTGTTCCCCAGCCCCCATTGCGCCTATATGACAGCTGGGAAAGGTTATTGGTTTTGAACCCAGATAGTGTCAGTGTAAGTCTTTTGCTTTCTAAACTCCCATAATTAATCTTTTGCAGACTGATAATAATTCTACTGTCTTCATTTCTCAGACCCAACCTCATATGGCTTTGCAACACTTCAGATAACACATTACTAGGTTAAAAGGAATGGAGACACTCCTTCAGGCTTCTCGAGTTTCGCCTGGTGCTGTCAGGTCAGCATTCTCAACACAACTAAGCAGGGACAGATGGTGCCCATTCCCACAGTGACAGAATCATCCAGCAATGTCAAAGGCATTTACTTCCTTGAGACAGGGATGCTTTATGACTAAAAGTTTCCCACCATGTATACTCCAGAATACAAAAATAAAACTCTAGTACCAATGCATGTTCAATTATGTAAAACTTTAATTACATGAACCATTTAGAAATAAACTCAGTTACTTTGTTTTCCTATCAATTCTCCAAGGGCCTTTCTAAAAGGACATTTGTTGCTTAACTTACAGGTGTCTACACTAATGATTAGGTGAAATTCAGAATTGAACAGAGTATGCTGTAATGGATTCTATGTATTTTAAACCACTGTAGTATATTTGAAAAGGGAAAAGAAAAATTTGTTTAGGAAAATGGACATTAATTTGGATAACATAAACTATATCTTGTGTTTCCATAATCACTTTTCTTACCCTTTATATATTGCTGCACTGAATTTATCTCACAGGTTTTGTAACCATGTATTAAATTATTTGCTTAAATAACTTATAAATTTGTTAATAAATTTTAGATGACTTTTATTTCTTTTTCTTGTTTAGTTGCCCCAGATAGAATTTCAGGTACAATGTTGACTAAGTTGTAAAATCAAACATTCTTGCTTATTCCTGATCTTAGAAGAGAAGCATTCAGTTTCTTACTGTGAGTGCTTTTTTTCTTTTATTTTTAAGATTTTATTTATTATTTTTAGGGAGAGAGACAGAGAGGGAGTGCGATATCAATGTATATATAGTTGCCTTTCACCTGCCTCCAGCTACAGACCTGGCTGGAAACCTGGCTTGCAACCTGGTTATGTGCCCAGGCTGGGAATCGAACCAGTGACTTAGATTCCAGTGACTTGGGTTAGCAGGCTGGAGCCTTATCCACTGAGCCACCAGCCAGGGTGATTTTTTTTTTGTTTTTCTTTTTGATGCTATTTATGAGGTTGAGGCAGTTCCCCTCAATTTCTATGTTACTTAGTGTTTTTTTTTTTTTTTGTTTGTTTTTTTAATCATGAAAGGGTGTTGAATTCTATCAAGTGCAATGGTGCATTTGAGATAATAGAGTGGTTGTCTTGTCCTTTATTGATATGGCATATTGCTTTAATTTACATTTTGGATGTTGAAACAGCTTTGAATTCCTTGGACAAATTTCACTATCTATACCGCATTATTTTATTTGCCAGTATTTTGTTGAGAGTTTTAGTGTCTGCAGTTTTCTTCTCTTGTGATGACTTTGTCTGGTTTTCTATCAAAATGCACCTTGTTGAATGTGTTGGGAAGAGTTCTCTTTAATTTAATTTTATCGTTGTTCAATTAGCGTTGTCCCCGTTTTTCCCCCGTTTTTCTCCCCTGCCCATGAAAATAAGAAGATCTAATTTTTAGGAGAATTTGTAAGAATTAGTACAAAATATTTAAATGTTTGGTAAAAGTCACTGGTAAAGCTATTTTAGGCTTGGGCTTTTTTTTTGTAGTTTTAAAATTACTAATTATTTTAAAAATTTATTTATTTTGCTATTGCAGTTGTACTAATTTTCCCCCTTTTGCCCCCCTTCACCCAGTACCCCATTTCCTCCACCAATGCCCCCCTTAGATTACTAATTCAATTTCTTTATTATAAATGCATTCAGATCTTCTATTTTGTCTTGAGTCATTTTTTATACTTTGTATCTTTTAAATAATTTTTCCACTTTATCTAAATTATTTAATTGTTATACAGTATTTAGTGTTCCCATTAATATGTCTTTAGTATTCCCTTTTAGACTTTATTTCTGCAAGGTCAATAGCAATGTTTCTTCTTTTATTCTTGATTTTAGTAATTTGGGTCTTATCTCTGCTTTTTTTTCTGATCACTTTAGACAAAGTTTTCTCAATTCTATTGGCCTTTTCAAAAAATTAAATTTGGGTTCCATTGATTTTCCTCCATTGTTTTTATATTCTTGATTTAAAAAATTAATTACCACCATAATTTATATCATTGTCTTTCTTCTGTCTCTCTGGACTTAAAGCTCTTTCTCTTTCTTTTTTAGTGTCTTAACATGGAAGATTACATTGTTGACTCGAGGTCTTCTTTTTTGATATAGGTGTTTGCACTATAAATTTCCTTTTAAGCACTTTGGTTGCACATCTTAAGTTTTTGTATATTACATCTTCATTTACATTAATCTCAAAAGTATTTTCTAATTTTCTTTGTGATTTATTCTTTGACCCATTTGGTTACTTAGTACCATGTTGTCTATTTTACTTATGTTTGTAAGTATTTATAGATGAATTTTGAGAGAATTGAGATCTTAATAATATTATTGAGCATTTTGGTCTATTAAGATGGTATGCCTCTCCATTTATTTGGGTCTCCTTTGTTTTCTTTCATTAGTGGTTTATAGTTTTCAATGAATGGATCTTGCACATATTTTTAAAGATTTTTACTAAAGTATTTCCTATTTTTGGAGCCATTGTAAATTTTATTTCAGTTTTCAATTGTTCATATATAAACTTATACTTGATTTTGAATATTTAACCTATATTCTGCAACTTTGCTAAACCTACTTAATCATTTTAGTAGTTTTGTGATAGTTTCTTTGGGCTTTTCTATGTAAACAATCATGTCATGTATAAAAAGAGATAGTTATAGTTTTTCTTTCAATTCTGGGTGTCTCTTTTTACTTTCCTTTCCTTGTTATACTGGCTAAAATCTCCAGTACAGTTTTGAATAGAAGTTGCAAAAGTGTATAAATTTGCTTTGTTCTGTAACTTAGGGGAAAAACATTTAGTCTCTCCATATTATGTATATTGTTTATATATTTTTTCTAAATTTTTTTTTTTTTCATCAATGTATGGTTGCTTTTCACCTGCCTCCAGCCACAGATTTGACTGGAGACCTGGTTTGCAACCTTATGTGCCCTGGCTGGGGAACCGTACCTGCGACCTTTGGGTTTGCAGGCCGGCGCCTTATCCACTGTGCTACCAGCCAGGGCCTAAATATTTTTATTAGGTTGATGAAGTTTCCTTAAATTATTAGTTTTCAAAAAATATTTTAAAATCATAAACAGATAAAATTTTTTTTCAAACACTTTTTCTATATCTATTTCCTATTTGATCCATTGATATGGTGAATTCATTAACTTATTTTTGAATGTTGAACTAGTTTTGCATTTTTGAAATATAATGCTTTACTTGGTCATGATATGTAATGTTATCTTTTTTATGTATTGTTGGATTATATTTGCTATTATTGTTGCAGATTAATGTGTATTTTATTAAGGGATTGATCTTTAGTTTTCTAGTAATATCTTTCTGAGTTTTGATCTTAGAGTAATGTTAATGTAATAGATTTAATTTTTCTGTAAATATTTGTATAGAGTTAGCATAAACTCTTTTAAATTTTTGGTAGAATTCATCAGTGAAGGCATCTAGACCTATAGTTGTCTTTGTAATTTTCTTTTTTTCAGGTGTATGACACAGCAGTTAGACAATCATATACTTTACAAAGTATTCCTGATAATTCAAGAGCCCTCCTGGCACCACAGGGAATTGTTTTAAAATTATAAGTACAATTTCTTTAATATATGTAGGGTTGTTTAGGTTAGTATTTTTTTTTTGGTAATTTTTTTGTGCCATCAAAGAGATTTATCCATTTCACTTAAAACCTCAGATGTATTAGAATAAAAATTTTCATTATCCATATAATACCATAATAATCTAGAATTTCTTGAGGTTCTCTATCTCTATAGAAATAGAAATTTGTATTTTCTCTAATCTTTCCTTGACAGTCTGGCTAGAAGTGTATCAATTTCATAGATCTTGTTAAAAAAAAAAAACTGTCATTGAAAAGCATGCTTGAGATGTCAGAGAAAGAAGAGATTAGCCTTGCTGCAAATTTGCATAATGCCATGCTTAGGAATTATTACAGGTAATGTAGGAGGAATACCCCAAAAGTAAAGGTTCTGTTCACATTTTATCTACCTAAAGTCAATGATGTTAACTTTCAAATTTAATATGGATGAAAAATATATCACATTATAATCAAAAAGGAAAGAGGGTTCTATCTTATTTTTTAAAAAGCAGCATCATAATATGATCTCTTTGAGAAGATGCTTTTCTGAAAACGAACAATGAAACAAATTACCCAAGGCCTCCTGCAAATCTTACTGCAAAGAATAGTTCCAAGTGGGAAAGCTGATTGCTATTTTAGAAGTCCTCATAATTAAATGTGTTCCTAGTGTTCAGGGCACCATAAACTCTTGTTAAACATTTATTCTTTAGAAGTATTATCATACAAAGTACTTGACATACTGTAGATTAGGGAACATAACCATAATTTATTATGGGAGAATTTATAATTGAACTATAACATTAGAAGAAATATTGCAATAATATTTGTAAAACACATGCAAATTACTTATTTTAAAAGGGAGATGACTAAGCCCCTTTCCTCTCAGGATAGTATAGAGACTGCTGCATCTTCTTTGCTCAGCCCCAAACTGAAGGAGATACCCTTTCTGACTCTTGTTCAGAAGGTTGGGAAAGATACCACATAGTTGAGGGTTTGGGGTGGAGAGTAGTGCCCAGAGTCATCTATACTCACCATGTGCAATAATGTAGTTATTTCTCCCTCAGAATACACCCATATCACATATGAAAAGAAATAGGTCCTTCATGGCCTTCAGGCTTCATACTGGAAGAAGACTGCAAGCTTGGACAGTAATACAGTTGCTGGACATTTAACTTTCTAGCTGTATAATTGTAGTTCTAGCATTTGGGCCAGCTGACTATGGCATAGCTTCTAAAGGAGCAGCAGATTCTAACTGTGAGGCCAGGGAGACCCATAGAAGAAATTATCACATAGATGAGTATTTCCATGAGCAGCTTCCTATCTCCCTCCTGTTTTTGAACTAGGGTTCTTTCCCCTGAGTCTGGGTGAGCTTGAGAATAAAAGAAAAATAGCTCCTGAGTTCCAAGGCTTTGTCATAAAAAATCTGTACAGTTTTCCTCTGGCTCTTGACCTTGGGATACAAATTTTAAGAGCTCTGAGAGTATATGAATCTAGCTGCCCTGAAACCACCATGCTGGAGAACTCATATGGGGAGATAGACAGATATAGAGATGCCCAAGGTGGCCCTGTTGTTCCTGTCCCCAGCTGCTGTAGGCCATTCAGCATCAGTCCTGAAACTGAGAGGATGAGCCTTCAGATGTCAAAACCCCCAGACTTGAGTCTAATGGTCCCTAATTTGACCTATTCTAATTCCTAACCCACAAAATCCAAAAGCATAATAAATGGTTATTTTTTGTCACTACACTTTTAATGTAACTTATTACACAGAAATAGGTAACTGATAACAGCCATCTGACCTTCTGGCAATTAGATTATAGAAAGAGGATATGATTTACTGTAAGAAGTGTTTGATAGAGACAATTAGATTTACTTTTTCTAATTTTTAAAGACTTTATTCATTATTTTTAGAGAAAGGGGAAGGGAGGGAGGAAGAAAGGGAGAGAAACATCAATGTGTAGTAGCCTTTCACCTGCCCCCAGCTGGGGACCTGGGTATGTGCCCTGATTGGGAATCAGACCAGCAATCCGTGGGTTCTCAAGCTGGTGCTCAATCCTCTGAGCCACACCAGCCAGGTACTCTTTCTGATTTTTGACTTGAGTCAAAGTAGAGATGTAAAGTAGCCATTAGTTGGAACTGGAGCTAAAGACAAAGAAGTCAGTGGCAGAGTTGTGAAGTGGAACCTGTTCACAGACAAGAATGTGTGTAGCATGTAGAGCATAGAATGAGGTGGGTAGTTGGTGGTGACAAGAGGCTGGGAAAAGTGAAATAACTATTGGGTTGGCAAAAAAGTCCATATGGTTTTTTCCCATAAAATAAAAGATACATTTTTCATTTTTTACCAATAACTGGATTGATTTGGATATTTTGAGTAAGTTGGCTATCCCCTGCTTGATAGAAGAACATTGATCTCAATGAATGTCTTGATTTGTTTTCTATCAAGTGGTCTACCTGACTGTGGAGCATTGTCCAGTGAGAAATCTCCAGCACAAAACTTTGCAAACAAATTTTGACACATCTGATCAGTCACAGCACCTTCTCCATACACTGCACAAGTCTTTCTTGCATTTCAGGGTTTTTAAACCTTTCTTGAAACAATAAAGCACAATATGCCAAAAATGTTGTGTATTTTCTTCCATCTTCAATATTAAAATGGCTACACAAAAATTCACCAATTTTGATCAGTTTGATTTTAAATGCATGCTGATAGGACAGCTGTCACAATCCAGTCTAACAAAACTGTTTCGAATGACATTAAAGCCAACTAAGTGCTACTAAAGCCATCTTACAGAAAACGCCACCTTTATATTGGCCACCTAATGTAATAAGAAAAGTTAATCACTAAAGGTGATGGTTCTGGACTTTATGCAATTTTCAGATAGAAAAATTGTGTTTTCTATTGTTCTCAACCTGATTTTTTTCCTAGTGGCAAGCTACAGTGTTAAAGCTAACAGAATATTAAAGCTTAAAAAGGTGGCCCTTTTTCCCAACTCAGGTGAGTATGTAGTGACAGCACAATGTGGAGGATTTAGGGCTTCTGACCCTGGCTTCTGTTCTCATCATGCTTTGCAGTCTCTCTTAAAGAAACAGGTTGTAAAATATTATGCTTGAAATATGGCATTGAAGGGATGATTTTGTGAAGTTTATTCTATTGATGTACTTAGCCACTAATTTATGCGTCAAATATCCAATAAGAACTGGGATGCTTAAGGTAAAGTGGTTACCTGTGATCCCCTTACTTTAAGCATCTAACCTTAAGCAAACTCATAGGAGTAGGAGTCTAGAATAATATAGAGAAATGTTGCAAAACGGACAGCATTGTACATGTGCAAATTCAACAGGGAATGGATCTATCTTCTGATGAGTATATTTTTGTTCATTTCTCTCCCACACACATATTCCTTAAGGAGGGAGAATGGAGAGCTTGTCCTGGTTTCATCAGCTCTATGTAGGCAAGCTTGTTGCCCCCTGCTTCCTACTCTTTAATTCAAAAGAAGTGAAAAATATTAGGAACCCCTTTACTTTGAAGTCTCCTCTATATCAGTTAGGAACGCTCTATATCAATTAGGGTTCTCCAGAGGAACAGAACCACTAGAGGAGATGTGTGTGCATGTATTCATGCACATAAAATAAAAAATTAACTTATGTAAGTATGGAGGCTGAGAAGACCTGAGAACCAGGAGACCTATGTGTTTTTAAAACAAAACTAGATAGACTTGTATACTTCACTACTTCAGAGCAATTACTGTGAGTTCATTAAAAATGCCTATATGTGAAGATATAATTTGGCAAGTTTAGGAACTTTTGAATTTTCTGTAGTAACTGTTTTGTAACAAAAAAAGTATCAAAACAATTTACTCCTCTTAAATGTTAATTTTGAATGTGTCTTAACAAGGAATATAGTTCAACCAAATTGCAGCATTGTTTTAGAATGGATTTTTGGTCGTTTCACATAAGTGATTTCTTCACCCACCACCATACAATTAATAACTTCAGGTGCGGGAATTTCTCAAAAAATTGAACAATTGCAAAATTGATATCTGCTGAATCAAAAGTTTCCAATTATATATGTAGTGAGAAACTAGACATTTGCACAAATGGATTACATTGAGTATGTTAAAAAGTTACTCGGAGGTTTCTTATTATTTTTCATCCTGTATTTTAAAACATGTTTGGTTCCTTCTATTGTGATATCTAGCATTATTTTACACAGAAGATTGCACTTCAAGGAATGCTTTAACGTGTGTGCATATACTTAAACTCACCCTACAGTGGTATTGAGATGAATTCATAGGGTAATTAGGAGAAAGATAGCTTGAGTCATCTAAGTTACGTGACTCTAACTAACTGGCCTTCTTCTGATCATTCTCATTATAAAAACAGAACTAAAGCAGGTTATCATCTTTGTTTTATTTAAGAAGTTTATTCAATTTAATTTAAGAAGAAAGTAATGTTTCTAGAAATCTCGATAATGCAGACTAGTAGAAGTAGTGCAGCCATGTCATCATAAGACCCTTTAACTTTGTGACTTATTTATTTGTTTCTAGCCTCTGGTGAGTGATGGCTATAGTTTTCATGTAGTGGTATCATATGTGTGTGATTTCTGATTCTGCAGGGAACCCCTCCACACACATACCCCACATACACAGGACCCACATAGTACTGTCCAGTGTCCAGTCCCAGGGAGTCTCTGCTCCCTACTTCGGTCTCCTCAAAACCACACTTTTGTTTTCTCCATTCCTAGTCATTCAGCAGAATTAAGGGGTGAAGAAAATGATTTCAATATTCTCTGAGACTAGGAATTTAAAAATCTCTTTACTAGCTAGAAATCTGAAGAGGGAGAGTATGTGAAAAAAATTTAGTCAGTTATTTAGCATATACAGCTATCTTTTGTCTCTACCCACAGTATTTCACTGTAATGTGTTTATCTTTTAGAAGCAGCAAATCCATACCAGTCCCTCAACCCCCTTTCCCTCTTCCTTACTTTCCCGGATGGACTTGGAGAAGACAGACAGAAGAGCCCTAGCTGTTCCCCAAAGCACAGTGCCCACATCACTTGATGTGTACAAATGCCACATCTGTGGCAAGATGACAGATATAAAGGGGGCTTAGTAATACTGTAGTGATAATTTATATTGTCCCTCACCACCTTGGCAAAGAGAAGCCAGTTTTAGACAAATAACTGTATCCTTTCTTTTTTGTAATCCATGGATTTCCTCACCTTGATACTTTACCATTTTTACTGAGTTTTATGCACAGTAAATTAATTTAAAATTTTTTTTTATTTTTAAGAATAGGATCAAAATTTCAAACATTTGCAGTTGGAAACCTTTGGAAAAAAAAAACTGTACTAATGAGCAAAAAAGGGTAAAAAGGTAAAACAGGTGCAAAACACGTTACACTCATTTTTAATCCAGAACAAATTACAAATCAGATCCACATTTTGTGATTTAGATGATGGACAATCTATACAGCTACATATAAGCTAAAAACATTCTCCATGTGAAACTGAACATTTTTAACAATGTGGGAACCTACTTTCTAAAAGGAACTGGGCTTAATTATTAAAACAGAAATCTCTTCCTTTTATGGAGATTATCTGCAATGGGCAAACCTTCATATTAGTCAGCACCACATGGGAATGAAAATAACTTTGAGGCCCATGCATGAAATAGAACTATGAATAGAAAAATTAAAAACATTTTCACAAATAATATAGTGCAGAGGTGGGCAAAAGTAGTTTTACATAACATAAAAAATAATAAAGAAAAATATGAGTCCTCTATATATTTTGTGTACTCATAATTGTAATCCTATATCCATTTAGTATTTAGTAGTTTAAGATGTATAGAAATACATGATTTGGGCATTGATTAAGTTTAAAGCACTTTGTTAGAACACCAGTTATTCTTAAAGTAATGGGTTATCAAAGAATAATAAAAATACAAAAGAAAACAGTTTGGATTGAGAGAGGAAGCTTTTAAACCCCCAAACAGTTTCAGAATGAGAGTCATTGCCTAGTTTAGATATTCATAGGTCTTTTAAAAATGTGATATAAACATCTCCACCCCAAGGAAATGTCAATGTAATATGATACCTTTAAATTAATATTTTATAGTTTTCAAGTATTCATCATAACCATCATCATTGAATAAGAATGTCTTAATTTGGGGTCTAAGAGGATTTCCGAGGATTTATAGATGGGCTTTGAGGGTTCCTGACTCCTCTAAAGTCATATACCATGCATATGTATTTGAAGATTTTTAGAAGAAAGTGCATATACAGTATTTCATGCTTTCTCGTGTGGGTTCGTGACTTTTTAAACATTAAGACTGTTTTGGAGAAAACAGAACTCCAACAGTAAGAGACAAACTGATTTATCTTAAATAAAAATGACTGTGCCACTCATAAAAGCTTTGCAAGTAGCCGAAGTGTAAAACAAAGTAAGTGCTATGTTTATGTCTTCAACCAAGTCAACACAGCAACTCTAGAAACACAGTTTTCACTTGGATGGACATGTTAGAATTCAAGCTATTTGTCATCAGACACCTTCTCTTTAAAATTTGAAAAATGTAAAGAGTCATGGGAACTAACCATAAGTTGTACTATGCTGTACATTATTGGCAATTACTCAAGAGCGAGCTGGGAAGAGGAAGGAAATGAGAAATAAATATGAGCTCAACCTGATGATCAAGGGACATTGACATGAATAAAAAGAAGGAATGAGATCAAGTTCCAGGTTGTGGGTTGCAAAGTACCTAGCCAAATTAAATGTCATTCAATTCTGATATAACTAACATGACCTAATCATTAATCACTCACCTGTTAACATAGGTTCCTAGTGAGAAAAAATGAAAACTTGAAATGTGGGCACATGTAATTTTTCTTGTCTCAACACAAAAATAACTTGGAAAACAAGTTAAGAAAATATTTGGGCTTTTTTCCCCTCTTTGATAAGAGGATTTTAGCAAGCAAACACCATAGTGTGGTGGATATTCATTATGTCAGTTTAGCTAAATTGGAAGTCAGTCTCCCATATATCCCTGCCTAACTACTTCTAGGTTAATGTGAGAAGCAAGGGACATTGTGTGTAAGGTTTGGTAGGTGGAAGTGAAGGAAAGGCATGTTCTTTTATGCTAGGAAATTCAGTTATTGCACATTGCTGTTCCGTTACTGGCTTGCCTTGCTGGGGTGGGGCATTGGTGGCCTGCAGCTCCTGCTGGACCCTCAGCTACTTCCACTCCTGAGCAGGACACCGATGGGGTCATCGAACCTGGAGGCCATGAGAGACTGACTTTGGTTCCCATTCATCCTTGCTCTCCCCCATTCAGGTCCACATTTCCTTCCTCACTGCTTGCCCTGCTGTCCACAGGCCCAGCACCAGATGCAGAAGCAACAGTATTACAAAGATTATTTAATCAACTCCCCAAATTATGTAAGTCAAACTCCCATTATAAACCTTATGTCTGTGTCATTCATAATGGTTCTGCTTTTCTGGTTGATGTCATATAACCATATGTACCCACATAAACAGAAGGATGCACACAGAAAAATAAGTTAGAATAGGGGATCAATTGTTGAAGTTGGAAGCAATATTCCTGTACTTTTTCAGAATTGATATGCACTAAACCATATACCACACTAATTTATTAAAATTTATAAAGCAAAAACCATTTTAAAGTAGTTTTGTGCTTTTCTGGGCTTAGAAAGTAATTAGAAATTTAATATTCTTATGAATCAGTTTTAGTTTTCATTACTTTTTCATAATAGATACTTTCTAATCACTAGTAGTACTGGAACTTACTTTCTACAGAGGTAGTAGAGAAAAACCCCAGGATCTGTTTGGAGTCACTATCAAGACTTTCTTAAAGGTGACTTGGTAAAAACAGTGATCTTTTCTTGTTAGAAAGAAAAGTCACATTTTATTAAATGTAATTGGTCAGAGCTAACAGTTATATAACAAGATGACTGTTTTATACCTATGAATCCCCTTTTTGCTTTTGCAAATGTTCATAGGAGTTACTAGGCTACCACATTGGTTCAGTAAAGGAGGGTTTAAGAAGAGAAGCATGGAAAGAATTAAAGTCAATGGATGTTAGGGAAGGATTCATTGCAAGGAATACAAATCAATTCTAGAGATGAGATTATTTTAAATCACACCTGAAAGATAGAAACAAAGCTCTATCTCTCCCTTCCTGTCTTCCTTCCTCCCTCCTCCATCTGTTGGTACTTTGGGGTGCATATAACATCCCTTCTTAGGTTACATGGCCTTCTAGTATGAGTGACACTGACCAAATGACTCCTGTCTCTGACCCAGTTATTGGGAGTATTGATAAGAGCTCAGCCAATGGATTGACTATGCTAAGGGAGGGCTTCCATTCTTCATTCAATCAACTGAGGGCAGGGAACAAAGTATAAAAATAGCTGCTAAGAGACATTGAGAGGACCTTTTTGAAGAAAAATATATGGGCTGGGCAGGTATCCTGTGATAGTTCCTACTATCCAATATTTTCCTCATTACTCGGTAGAAAGCAGTTAGACTCAATTGTTATTCTGAAACAGAGAATGAAGTAACTTTCTTCGTGCTTTGGCACCATCATATTGATACACGTAAGACATTTATTTCTATTCCAGACATGGAGATTACTATATTTTTAAAAGCAGAGTCTTTTGGTAATAACTACCACGTAAAGATATAGTCATTGTAAGTCTTTCAATATATATATTTTTTGTCTTGAAAGACCAATTAAAAAAAATCTTTATTCTACATAGCTGTTTAACCAATCAGAAGTAAAAGCTTCAAGGTTCTCCATTCTCACAATATGGTTGTGATGAATAAGTGAAAATAAATGTAAGAGTATTTTGGGTTTTTTAAAAAAGATTTTTAGTTTATTATTTCCAGAGGGGAAGGGAGAGAGGCAGAGAGGGAGAAAAACATCAATGTATGGTTGCCTTTTACCAGCCCTCAAGCCACGAACCTGGCTGGAGATCTGGCTTGCAACCTAATTATGTGCCCTGGCTGGGAATCGAACCAGAAATGTTAAGAGTTTCATGATCTATTTCATCTCCCTGGGGTTTTGCTTCTTCATTTTGAATAACAGGGAAATTTTATGTTCTCTCAGTGTTCATGCAAATAAAATATTCCTTTTAACATTGAGCTATAAATAAAAAAGACATCTTTGACATGCATGAAGATTAGCACAGTGGAATTTAGAAATTATAATGTACAAGAAGAAGAATGAAATTTTAGAATTCTGCAGGCAGAAGGGACTCTAGGAAATGTTTAGGGATGTAATGGTCCAATCCAACCCTTTTATTTTTTGGATTAGGGAATTGAAGGTTAGTGAAAATTAGGTAGCTTTCTGAGAACTAGTTTGTATTTAAGCCAGCACTGGACCTTGTAAGACCAAATACAACCCAAATAGTAAAGTCTTCACTTCAAAAGTATATCAAACCCTGGCTGGTGGCTCAGTGGATAAGTGCCAGCCTGCAAACCCAAAGGTTGCTGGTTCAATTCCCAGTCAGGGCATATAAGCCAGGTCTGCAGCCAGGTCTGTAGCTGGGAGCAGGTGAAAGGCAACCATACATTGATGTTTTTCTCCCTCTCTGCCTCCCTCCTTTCCCCTCTCTCTAAAAATAATAAATAAAATCTTTAAAAAATATGTATCAGAGTGATGAAAATGTACCCTATTTTCCTTTTCCTTTTGTCCATTAAGCACCATTGTCCACCCAGTAATTCACCAGTATGGTCACACAATTAAATGATGTAAGAGAGAAAAATTGAATCTTCCCTAGGATTACAAAAAATGATTCTATGTTTTGTTCACACTCAGTTTTTGTCATAAGGTGATAACACGTCTTGTTTTAAATAAAATTAATTAAAAATAATATTCTTAGGATATTCATAACATTTATTGACATAATTAGCCATATCTTTGATTTTACAAAACCAGAATTGGAGATTTCAAGGAGAAAAAGAAGATTGGGAGAATAGGACAAACCTTTATTTTCTACACATATTGTCACTGAGTGCTAAGGATAGGAATTATATTTAATATATTGTACATGCCTGACATATTAGAGATGCTAGCAAGAACAGGGAAAGAGCAATGAGAGTTTTAAATTATTCACACAGAAAGAATTATGCCATTATTTTGAAATTACATGAGCTTAAAATATCATCACTAATAATTTTTGACACAGGGTAACATTACATAGCTTTAAGATTTAAAGTAAATGAAAGCTAAACTCAACAGGGTAAATAGTTGTATTGATATGTCCAGGGAAATAGACAGTGATCATTTTAACGCTGAACCATATGCATTTGTTTGTGCATTCATTGCCTTTCTCACCCTAGAGACATCCTGATTGCCTTCACATTGGTCAAGTCTCTGGGCTCATTTGTAAACCTAAATTTCATCCAGGGAAAGCCTTTCATTTCTATTTATATCACATTCTGTGTTCACTTGGTTTATTTGATGATTTATTAAATGTATTAAGCATAGTGAAATTTCCTATGAGAGTTGGAACATATGAATGAAATTATTTAAAAATTATGTTTAGCTTGTGATTTATAGAATTGCAAATTGTCAAAGACATAAGGGATCATGGTAAAGTAGCACACAGTTGCTTGGAGCCCACACATGACTCCAGCACCTCACTTGAAATCTGGTAATTTCCCTGAAATAGCCCATAGGGGAAACATATGCAAGGCAGGCAACTCACAGCACATGTTTGGATAGATGTGTCCATACAGTGAAGTGCCAAATTGAGGAAGATATTAATAGGGAATGTGAGCACAGGCTCAATGTCTTCACTTGATTCAGACACCAACTACGTTTTTATCCAATTTTGATCATGTCTTATTGAAGGGAGAAAGAAATTTGCTTGGAACTAACTCTTGCCTCTTAAAAGTGTGAGCTAATGGATATGTGTGAACAGCAATGCAATTACATACCTCTTTTATTAGTTAATGGGTTTAGAAAGTTGTAAAACAATGTGTGGAAGCCATGGCAGCCTGTATGGATAGTGAACAAGTCACTTTTCTCCATACCAGTGTCCTTAAACAATTCAATTATTAGTCCATCAAATACTGCTTGTCTACTAAATGAGAGTGCTGGCTTAGCCCTGGGGTTGGAGGAGTAGAGTTAGCGATGAGAAATAAGGCTGGAAGGGTATGCAGATGCCAGATTTTAAAAGGTTTTGTGTAACATACTAAGCAGTTTGGAATTATCCTTTTTAGTCTGTTAGGTGTCATTCAAGGATTCTAGTCTGGGAGGGGCATGCTTAGGCCTGGCTCTTAGAAATAACACTGTGACAGTAGTATGCAGGATGGGTAGAAGGAAGACAGATCTAGACTCAGAAGACAATGGTAATAAATTGGACTGGGGATGATGGTAGGGCCTGAACAATGGCCATGTCAGTGGTGGTGGAGAAAAAAATTGGGTTTGAAAAATTGTTAGGAAGTTCAAGCAGTAGGATTTGTGATTAATTAGATGTGGAAGCTAAGAAAGCAGCATGACTTGATAATGATGAATAGAATGATAGTGATTTCTGGCATGTAGAAATTGGGCATATATGGAACTTACATAACCTTCATTCACTTTTATAACAAAAGTGTTAAAAAAAATGGTTAACTTTATCAAATATACATGTTAGGCTGTTAAGCACATTTTCAGACTGCATACAAGGTCTGGCCAGAAGGTATCCAGCCATGTAATATGAAAAGTAGAGACATTCATTAAAGAAGGTACAAGATACAATAAAAGTTGTACATCAGGCAATGATGCCTCAGTCCCCTTCAAAGTTACCACCTTGGGACCTCATATGGTTCTCCCAATCACCATCAGGTATCCTGTTGTATTTTCCTGAATTTCATTGACAGTGTGAAATCTCTTCCCTTTCAAGGTGATTTTAGTTTGGGGAAAAGCCAGAAGTCACAGGTTGCCAAATCTGGGCTGTTGTGGTGGCTGAGTCACCTGGGTAACTTGATGTTTTGCAAAAAATACTCTTCAAGAGACGTGATGCATGAGTCGGTGTGTTGTTGTGATGAAGCTGCCAGTCACCAGTTGCCCATAGCTGCAGCCTTTTGAATGAATCATCTGAATAGTGTCCACAGAGGAATGTTCAAGCTTAACACAAAATTTGATACAGATTCATTGCTCTACTTGTGATGGCCACACAGTACACATGTTCACTCAATGGCATCTACTGCCCCCACTGACTGGTACAGTGAAGTTGTCCTTGTTCACGCCTGCACATTCCAGTCCACTTTCCTTGGCTGCTAGGTTACATCGATGTGCAAACTGTTCTTGTTATATTAACAACAGCTAGACTTTTTCCAGACAGACTTGTAATGCAAGCAAAATTAAAACTGGTATCTGTTTTACTTTTAAATAGCTTGAGAAAACAGATAAAAATTTCAAGTCTTTATCATTCATATTTATAAAAACAGCCTTCGCTTCCCTATGGAAATGAGGAACAAGCCTTACAGAAAATTCCATACTAAGCCTTAAGGTCTAACATGACATGACTTGATAGACTAGGGCATCTGAAAATTCAGTTTCTAACTCCAGAGAGCAAATGTTAGAAAATAGAATCAATGAATACTTGACTTAAACTAATTCCTTGCATATCTAACCATGCATTTTATGTCATCTATCATTGCGCTTTCTCAGCACTTAGAAATATGAGCCCCGAATAAAAATGTAGAGGACCAGCTGTCTCCATGGCAGCATGCCAAGAATCCACAGTCCAGTTTAGCTTACTGCTCACAGGAAATGTAGATGGTCACCTTCTACTTGCTGTTCTCAGATTTAGTTCAAAGGAGATCATTGCAAAGGAACTAGCTTTATGTTAAGGCAGATATAATAGAGTGCCTCTGGTACATGGCATCTTAGAATTAGGTGTTTGGATCTGAGAGGAATCAGGTAAGGTACCCTCACTATGGATACCTTGTAACTTCTCTTTCAGCCATCTAATTTTGGGTCTAACACAGTATAAATTGCTTAGTGGTTAGGTAATCCAATAGTGAAGCAGACCAGGAATATTGCATGTTGGTCTAGAATTGGTTATGTTATATGAGAGTAATTTTTGTTGTTTGTTTAATTAGTAGTTGTTTCTTGTTTTTTCTTTTGTCAATTTCCTTTCTCACAACAGTTAACTGAACTGCTGAATTGTTGGGGTATAAAGTTAAAAGGTTGAAAGGATGGCCTTTAGCTACTGGAGTGAGTATAAAGTTTTATTTGTAAAAGACAAATATCATTGACTGAAAAGTGAACATGAAGACTGTTATGTATAACATTTGATTATGGATTCAAACAATCACACTATTTAAAATTTACTGATATCTTTAATATTACAATGTTGAACTTGACAACTTACCACAGTAGTTAGTGTATGAGATTAAAACAGGACCTAGGACTGAACTTCAAGACCTTCATCTGACATTTGCTAGCAGTGATGCTGTGAATCAGTTATTTAACTCCTCTGAACTTCCATTGCTTCATCTGTAATACAGAAATGATTATAACTATCTCATCTGATAATTGAACTCAAATGTAAATACTCAATAAATCATTCCTGGTTAATTCTAGTATCAGTAATAGTAGAATAGAAGTAGAAAACCATCCTTTGTCCTGCAAAATACTTGAACTATTTTAAAATCTTAAAAATGATAACTAGAAGAAAATGTTATTTTTTAGTATACAAGAGAAAATAAAAAGGGAATCCAGAGGCTATATATGGGTGTATGTGATTGTATCTTTTGTGGTTTTATATGCAGGGTATGTCTTTGTATACCATTAGGACTGACAGTTCACTTCATTCAAACTTCAACTTTGAGCTTCAAATTTGGAGTTAAGATTCATGACTAGCAATTAAAAATAGGAATATTTTTCAGTTATATTGTAAAGTATCTGTATGGAAAAAGCATATCAATTACTCATGTAAAGGCTCTATCCTTAATGATACATTTTTAAAGGGGAGTGGTGAGCAATGGGGGAAAATCTAAGTAATTATAATGCAAAAAGAAATTAATAATATTTTTAAAATTAAAAAAGGGATTTCTTTGTGAGGATTTACACACAGGGCATTTCATGATACAGACAGGCCATGTTTTTAAAAAATATATCCCTGAAGCAAAAATAGTAATGTGTTATTTTTTTCATTTGTTTGATCCTTTGGAAAAAGGCAAAATCTTATTAATAGATAAACCAAATAAAGGGTAAAGTTCATTCTGCTCAACCATGTAGCCTTTTGGTGGTTCTCTTCATTGACCCAAGGAAGAACTTAGAGCAACTTACAAGCTGGAAAAGGCTACTGTAAGCCAATGTTCTCTATTGTTCTTTAATGAGAGCAGAGGTTGTGAGATCATCCTCTGAAGTAGGGGTAGATTCATGTATTTGAGGATCAAAGGAGCAGTTTGGAAAATGGGCTCATATGTGATAACGTAAGCAGGTCAACTGTGCTCTTTAGTGAACTAATTATAAAATACTTTTGATAATCATGGAAAAGAAAAATTACTTGTACTGGACATTAATTTTCTTTAAAATAGGTTTAAATTCGCAAAACACTGCTTTCAGGTATTTTTTGAGTTATAGGCTGTTTCGTTAAATTAAATACATACATGGCTTCAAAATCTCCCTAGCACACCTGAGGCAAAAAATATCTGAAGGCAAGCAAGTCTTTTTTTTTATTATTATTTACTTTTATTGTTGTTGTTTTACATTCATTACATTTCCCCGCCTCTGCTCTCCCTTTCCCCGTGCTCCCCATCCACCCCTCATAGTCAGTCCTGTATGTTGTCCATATCCATAGGTCACCCATGCTGGTTCTTTGACTAAATTGCTCCCTTTCTTTGTCTCCTTCTCTTTCCTTCCCCTCCCCTCTTCCCACTGAAAGTCTGTTGCCTGTATTTAGGTCTCTGGTTCTGTTTTGCTTGTTTTGTTCATTAGTCTCCTGTATTAGGTCAGATCATATGGTGTTTGGCTTTCACTGACTGGCTTATTTCACTAAGCATAATACTCTTCAGTTCCATCCATGCTGTGGTAAAAGGTAGGAACTTGTTTCTTTCCGCTGTGTAGTATTCCATTGTGTAAATGTACCAATGTTTTTAGATCCATTCATCCACTGATGGGCTCTTAGGCTGTTTCCAGCACTTGGCTATTATAAATAGTGCTGGTATGAGCAAAGAGGTACGTAGATTCTTCTGAATTGGTGTTTCAGGGTTCTTTTAGGTATAATCCTAGTAGTGGAATCACTGGGTCAAAAGGCATTTTCATTTTTAGATTTTTGAGGAAATTCCATACTGTCTTCCATAGTGGCTGCACCAGTCTGCGTTCCCACCAACAGTGCACTGGGGATCCCTTTTCTCCACACCGTTGTCAGCACTTGTTGTTTGTTGATTTGTTAATGATTGTCATTCTGATAGATGTGAGGTGGTATCTCATTGTGGTTTTAATTTGCATCTCTGTGATGGCTAGTGATTTTGAACATTCTTTCATATGCCTTTGGGCCCTTTGTATGTTCTTCTCAGAGAAGTATCTGTTTAGGTCCTTTGCCCATTTTAAAAATTGGACTGTCTGTCTCTCTGGTGTCGAGTCATGTGAGTTCTTGATATATTTTGGATATCAAACCCTTGTCTGAGGTATCATTGGAAAATATGTTTTCCCATACTGTTGGTTCCCTTTTAATTTTGCTGGTGTTTTCTTTAGCTGAATGGAAACTTTTCAATTTGATATAGTCCCATTTGTTTGTTCCTTTATTTCCTTTGCTGTTGGAGAAGTATCAATGAAAATATTTCTATGTAGGATATCTGAAATTTTACGTCTTATGTGTTCCTCTATGACTTTTATGGTATCACGACTTATGTTTAAGTCCTTTATCCATCTTAAGTTTATTCTGGTGTATGGTGTAATTTGGTGGTCTAGTTTTATTTTTTTGCATGTCACTGTCCAGTTCTCCCAACACCACTTGTTGAAGAGGCTATTTTCACTCCATTTTATGCTTCTTCCCCCTTTGTCAAATATTAGTTACCCATAGAGTTTATTTCTGGGCTCTCTATTCTGTTCCATTGATCTGTATGTCTATTCTTATGCCAGTATCAGACTTTTTGATTACAGTAGCCTTGCAGTATAGTTTGATATCTGGTATTGTGATTCCTCCTACTTTGTTCTTCTTTCTCAAGAGTGCTGTGGCTATTTGTGGTCATTTTTGGCTCCATATGAATTTTTGAAGTGTTTTTTTTTTTTTAGATTTGTGAAATATGTCATTGGTATTTTAATTGGGATTGCACTGGATCTATAGATTACTTTGGGTAGTATGGACATTTTTTAATGTTAATTCTTCATATCCATGAATATGGTATATGCTTCCATTTATTTGCATCTCCCTTATTTCATCATTCAGTGTTCTGCAGCTTTCTGAGTACAAGATTTTTACCTCCTTGGTTAAGTTTATTCCTAAGTATTTTTCCTGTTGCTATGATCAATGGGGTTTATTTTAGCTATCTCTGATGTTTCATTGTTGGTATGCAAAAATGCTTTTGATTTCTGAATATTGACTTTATATCCAGCTATTCTGCTAAATTTGCTTATTAGGTCAAATAAGTTTTTGGTGGAGTCTGTCAGATTATGTATGCACACTATCATGTCATCTGCAAATAATGACAGTTTTACTTTCTCCTTTCTAATTTAGATAACTTTGATTCGTTTTTCTTAACTGATTGCTATGGCTAGAACTTCCAAAATGATATTGAACAGAAGTGGAGAGAGTGGGCAGCCTTGTCTCACTCCTGATCTTAGGGGGAAAGCTTTTAGTTTTTGCCCATTGAGTATGATATTGGCTGTAGGTTTCTCATATATGGCCTTTACTATGTTGAGGTATGCTCCCTCTATTCTCATTTGCTGAGTGTTTTTAATCATAAATAGCAGCTCTACTTTTTCACCATCCATTGATATTATCACATGGTTTTTGTTTTTCATTTTGTTTCTGTGCTATATTACATTTATTGATTTGTAAATGTTGTACCATCCTTGCATCCCTGGGATGAATCCCACTTGATCATGGCCTATGATCTTTTTAATGTATTGCTGGATCCAGTTGACCAATATTTTGTTGGGAATTTTAGCATCTATGTTTATCAGTGATATTGGCCTGTAGTTTTCTTTCTTAGTTGTGTCTTGACCTGGTTTTGGGATTAGAATAATATTGGCCTCATGGAAAGAGTTTGGAAATCTTCTTGGAATTTTTGGAATAGTTTGAGAATGATAGGAGTTACTTCTTCTCTAAATGTTTGGTAAAATTCACCTGTGTAGCCATTCAGCCTGGGAGTCTTGTGCATTGGAAGTTTTTTGATTACTGCTCCAATTTCACTGGTTATTATCAGGCTATTCAGGCTTTTTGCTTCTTCTGGATTCAGTTTTGGTAGATTATACACTTCCAGAAATTTATCCATTTCACCAGGTTGTCAAATTTCTTGTCATATAGTTGTTTGTAGTAATTTCTTACAATCCTTTGTATTTCTGAGGTATCGGTTGTGATTTCTCCTCTGATGTTTCTGATCTTTTTTATTTGGGTCCTCTCTCTTTTTTTTCTTGATAAGTCTGGTTAAAGGCTTGTCAATTTTATTTTTTTAAAGAACCAGCTGCTGTATTTATTGATTCTTTGAACTGTAGTTTTAGTCTCTAAGCCATTTAATTTTGCTCTGATCTTGATTATTTCCTCCTTTCTACTTGTTCTGGGCTTTGTTTGTAGTTGATTTCCTAGTTCTTGCAGCTTTATGGTTAGATTGTTTGGAATTTCCCTCTGAGGATCACCTTTGCTATGTCACATAGGTTTTGGGCTACTGTGTATTCATCTTCACTTGTTTCCAGAAACTTTTTGATTTCTTCTTTGATCTCATTGTTAACCAATTTGTTACTTACTAGCATGTTATTCAGTCTCCATAAATTAGAATGTGTTTGGGTTTTTTCTTGAGGTTGATTTCTAGTTTCAAACCAGTGTGATCTGAGAAGATGCTTGGTATGATTTCAATTTTCTTGAATTTGTGGAGTCTTGTCTTGTGTCCTACCATATGATCTACCTTTGAGACTGTTCCATGTGCATTTGAAAAGAATGTGTATTTTTGCTTCTTTGGGGTGACAAGTTCTGTCTATATCAGTTTAGTTCATTTCATTGAAAGTGTTGTTCAATGCCACAATATCCTTGGTGTATTTTGCTTGAAAGATATGTCTATTGTTGATAATTGGGTTTTAAAATTCAATACAATTAGTGTGTTGCTCTCTATATCCTTCTTGAAGTCCTCCAAGATTTTCCTTGTGTATTTGGGTACTCCTATGTTGGGTGCATATATGTTTAGAAGGGTTATATCTTCTTGCTGGGTTTTTCCCTTAAGTATTATGAAATGTCCTTCTTTGTTTCTTTTTAAGCCTTCATTTGAAAACATTTTAATATATGTCCTGCCAAAGCAAGCACTACCACAAGCATTTTTATCCGTTTGTCTGCTTATGGCATTTAGGCTGTTTCCAGATCTTGACCACTATACAATAAATAATGTTGCTGTGAACATAGGGGTGCATATACTATTTTGAATTGGTGTTTTGGGATTCTTAGGATATATTTCCAGAAGTGGAATCACTGGGTCAAAAGGCAGTTATATTTAAAATTTTTAAAGACTTTATTATTTCCATAGAGAGAGGGGAAGGGAGAGAGTCAGAGAGGGAGAGAAACATCAATGTACGGTTGCCTTTCACCTATCTCCAGCTCTCCTCCTGGCTGGAGAGCTAGCTTGCAACCTGGTTATGTGCCCTGGGAATTGAACCAATGACCTTTGGGTTTGCAGGCTGGTACCTTATCCACTGAGCCACCAGCCAGGGCCATTTTTAATTTTTTCAGGAAACTGTATATTGCTTTTCACAGTGACTGCACCAATCTGCATTCTCACCAACAGTGCACTACGGTTCCCTTTTCTCTGTGTTTCTAATAAGAGTGCTAGGTGATTCTTATAGTCAATTTGTGAAACAGGATACTAAGCCAGCCCATTCTTCTCAGAACTGTTTTGGAGATGAACTTTGCTTTTGAAATTTATTACCCCATATCTCCACACCTTCACCTTTCAGAACCATAGAACAATTTATATATTAGTCTTCATCAAAGCATGATTGCCAACATTTGTCATACTTTTTTGCTCATAGAATTTATCAGGTTTCAATCTGCATAGGTATCTACACAGCCTGACCTTTTGTTACAATAGGTCTTATGAGTACTTTTTTCACTAGCAACTGCTGTGTTCTAGGATCATGTTGATCATGTTGCTGAGCTCTACACTTAACTTTAAGAAAATATAGAAGGTTAAAATGTATTTAGTTAAGGATTTATATACTTAATACATTGAGTTATATCTTTTAATTTTCCCCCTTAATAAATAGATATAGGGTATAAAATTTTGGAATAATTGCCCAAACTGTCTTCTTTTTGTTATACTTTTAAGTATCACCAAATGTAAAACAGTTATTGCATGGTTTTTGGTTCATTTTGTGCATCCTAAGTTATTTTTTTCAAAAATGTAATGTTTCAATTTGACAGTTAAAAATTTGCTATCAAACCTTTTATTTAGACCTACTCAATATGAAATTCCTATGGGCTCAATTAGCAAGCAATGCTGTAGAAATTTGAATCTCATCACTGATACTTATTTGCAAAAAAGCATACTGGAATATTTTCTTCTAAGTGATGTTTTCTTTTAAAAATATGCCTTTAACTATTTAAAGATAATCTTTGGCCATGCGAAAACAAGATTTAATTTTTACAAAATACTTACAAAATAATGTCAGGAGAACAAAGCTTCTCTTATATCTCTACCTCATAACATAATTTAATTAGATGTGCTTAGTTCTTATGTTTTATTTTTCTGCTTATGGATAATAAAGATCAGCTCATTCTTTTTGATCATTTTACTATTTATTTTATTTTTAAATCTTCACCCAAGGACACCTTTTTTCTTGCTTTTAGAGAGGGAGGAAGGGAGAAAAATATTGAAGTGAGAGGAAAGCACTGATGGGCGGCCTCCCATCCGTGCCTGAGCCTGGGACCATATGCACCAGAATCAGGGTGTGAACCCACAACCTAGGTATGTGCCCTGAATGGCAATTTAACCTGCATCTTTTCAGCTATGAAATGATGCTCCATCCAACTGAGCCACCCTGGCCAGGGCTTGGATATTTTATTTAGTGTTAAGCAGGAGAGAAAGTAGCTAGTCATTGAGTTGCTCAATATCTTATTTTGTGACCCAACAGTTTTTAGTGCTTAAAAATAATATTTTATGCAATTTTTCACATTATATTTACCAAATACAAGAGTTTGGATTCAAAATGAAAGTTTTTAAGAACTCATTGAGAAATTGAGACATATCTTGTTATGTATGTAAGTATAATATGCTCTTATAAAATATAGTCCTCTTAGAGCTGAACCCTCCACTTCCCTGAATGCTCACTCAAAGTCATTTTAGCAGCATATTCCTGGAAGATACTTCAGGAATTAAAAAATTAACATTATTATTTATAGCACACTTCCATGGCAAGGGCACTATTTTCAAGAGGATAACTTGATAACAAATAATGGATCTTTAAATTTTCTGTTTTTGTGATCTTGAAATCCATGTATTTTTGTGTGTGATTTCAGCCTATTACTATTAGGCTTTTAATATTTCTTTTCAAAGGATATAATTAATCTTTTTGATTAAGATATCCTTAATCAAAGGAATCCTCAAAACATGGCCACCAGACCATTGGAGGACAGTTTTCCACCCTGCAGAGATGAGAAAATTCATGTTATTTGATTTTGCTTTACTTGGTCTTACCTTTTAGAGTTGATATCATTATATTTCATAACACAACCAGGGCAAAAGATAGCAATACAGAAAAGCAGAAAGTCACACCTTTGGTTATAAATGTTTCTTGTGGCAGTGACCCTTTGTGACTTTTTAAATTGAATTTAAGACCCTTTTTGGGTCCCCACCACCATTTGCTTTGCTTAATGTGCTCCTCTCATAAGCTGGCCTCCTTATCATCTCAGGGTGAAAAGGACTCAAAAGCCACTCATCTGAATACAAAAAGCCTGGGAAGTCTGGCTGTGGGTCACTCAGCACACAGGCCACCGCTGGTAATGGGCAAAGACAGTTTCTTATCTAGAGATAAGAAATCCATCATTTGACTTTGGTCAAGATGGAGGTATAGATAGACATGGTTTGCTTCCCCCACACAACCACAGAGACAATTACAGCTGTATCTGAAAACAAACAACAACCAAGAAATTAAAGAAGCCACATTCATCCAGACAGGTAGAAAGGATGGAGCCATGGACATAGGTGGAGAGGCACAGAGAAGTGGTGTGGATGGTGAGGTGGTGATTGTGGTGCTGGAATGGGTGGTCCCACACTGACATCTGGTAGGAAAAATTGGGAGGGATACCTTGGGAGCGAGTGATCATAGCCCCAGGTCAGGCTATAGGGCCAGGTTTCAATGCTGGGAAGATAGATCTCCATAACTCTGGCTATAAAAATCAGTGTGGGTTGGGGTGGTGGTAGATGAAACAGCTGGGTTGTCCAGAGAGCTTGTTTAAAGGGCCCACATTTAGAATGTACACAAACCCACCCACTCTGGGATTCACCAGGAGGGCAACAGCTGCAAGGGTACCAGTCGCATACGGGAAGTGGTTGAAGTGACTAGAAGCAGGGTGCATGCCAGGCAAACCTCAGAAGCCTTGCAGCATCACTGTCCCATCTCCAAGCTCTCCCCCAACACAGAGCTGGCCACAAAGTGGTGAAGTAGGTTGCCCCGCCCTGGTAATTACCAAAAACTCCACCTCACAAAATTTACAGGTGCCTCTTCTAAGATGGGGAGTCAAAGCAGCTCTATATAATACACAGAAACAAACACAAAGGCTGCCAAATTGAGGAGACAAAGAAAAATGGCCCAAATGTAAGAACAGAACAAAACCCTAAAAGAACTAAATGAAGTAGAAATAACCAACCTATCAGAAGCTAAATTCAAACCACTGGTGATCAGGATGCTCAAAGAACTCATTGGGTATGACAAAAGCATAAAGGAAGAGATGAAGGTTACACTAAGTGAAATAAAGAAAAATCTGTAGGGAATCAACAGTGGAAAAGAAGAAGCCAAGAGTAAAATGAGCAATTTGGAACACAAGGAAGAAAAAAGCATTCACTCAAAACAGCAGTAAAAAAATGAGGATAGGCTTAGAAACCTCTGGGACAACCTTAAATGTATCATCATCCAAATCATAGGGGTGCCAGAAGGAGGAGAGGAAAAGCAAGAAATTGAAAATTTACTTGAAAAAATAATGCCAAGACATGTCATAGTTAAAATGCCAAAGGTTATATGTAAAGAGAGGATCTTAAAAGCAGCAAGAGAAAAGCAGAGAGTTATTTACAAAGGAGTTCCCATAAGACTATCAGCTGGTTTCTCAAAAAATGTTTGCAGGCAAGAAGGGGCTGGCAAGAAGTATTCAAAGTAATGAAAAGCAAGGACATACAACCAAGATTACTCAGCAAAACTATCATTTAGAGTTAAAGTGCTCCCCAAATAAGGTAAAGCAAACAGAGTTCATCATCACCAAGCCATTATTACATGAAATGTTAAAGGAATTTAACAAAAAAGATAAAAACTATGAACAGTAAATGTGCAACAAATTCACAACTATCAACAACTGAATCTAAAAAAACAAAGTAAATAACCAGAACAGAAACAGGATCATAGATATGGAGGTCATGTGGAGGGTTATCAGCTGGGAGGAAGAAGGGAGAGGGGAGAAAACTTCAGGGATTAAGAAGAATAATTGGTAGGTACAAACATAGATGAATGCCAAGAATAGCATAGGAAATGGAGAAACCAAAGAATTTATATGCACGACTCCTGTACATGAATGAACTAAGTGGAGGAAGGGAACTGTTGGAGGGAAGAGGGTACTGGGCAGACAGGAACAAAGAGATAAAATTTGACTACTATAATAAAATATATATTAAAATCCCTCATGGAAAGAAGACCCTTGTTTGTCATTTTCCATATTTTTAAATTGGTGAATAAGTCTGCCCCCGGAGTTAAAATGTTATATTATTTGAAAAAGCATTTTAATTATGTGTGTTTATGAGCCCAAGTATATCCTAAAATAGTATGTTGGGAGTTATGACATAAATCACAGTTTGCTGGAAGGAGTCTTATAAAACAAATCATTTTTGTTATACCTTAGGATATTCAGAATATGTTCAAGATATTTTAATAGTAGATGCATACATTTGTTTGTGTATAATTTGCAGTTTATGAATTTACTGAAACTTTTCTTCAGCCAAGGTAGCAGAATAAAAACTGTATTTATATTGAACATATTAGAAAACCAAAGAGCTATGTTGTTCACAAAAATTAAAATTGTACTTTTGTTCATTATTTGAAATAAGTATATTGTGAAAAAATACACACTTTAAAAAGCTACATGCTTTTATAGAATTAATCTCTTAATATAATATGAACTAGATCCAAGTTACAAAATCTTATTCCCAAGACTTGCTAATAGAACAGATTTGTCCTTCAGCATTGAGCTACTATCTATTAATAATTGTTCATGTGGAGAAACACTCTGGGATACAAATATGTACAAGGCTCTGTGTTTGAGAAAGTAGCACACGTAAAAACTACAGTTAATCTTTTGAAAACACTGAATAACTTTTCTGATAATTAACAAAATATCGTGTATTTATATTTCCCTTTCTTTTAAAATGAAACTGCTTGATTTTTTCCCTAAGTATAAAGCAAATATATGTCTATAATAAAAATAATTCAAGCAAATACTGCTTTGTGTCATAGCCAGGGAACCTTTCATCCTTCTTGAAACTTCTTACTAGTCAACCATTTCCCTCCACTCCCACTCCACTCTCTCATTTCACAAAGGTAGTAAAAGTTTGATGCATGTGCATACAGGTATATGTATGTGCTTGCACACATATGTGCTTGCCTATGCAGCACTCGGTGTGTAGCTTACTTTTACTTGATTCTAAGTGATAAGCACTCAATAGATGTAACTAAATCATAACTGATATGTGACTAAGTTGGATATTTGTTTTATAACATTTTTGGTAACATGTTTTACCCTAGGAATTTCTTTTAATATAAAATCGCATACATTTCTTTAATGTTTTAGTAGATATTTGGCATTCATTTTATTGTTATATCTTAATTTATTAGTAAGGTCCCTCTTGATGGGCATTTCAGTGGTTTAAAAATATTTTTGCAATAATAACGGTATTATAAATATTGCCCCTTGAAATAGTGAACTAATTAATACTACCACAAATTAGATATAAGAAAAGCCATTTCCTTACACTTTCATCAATATTTGAAATTAATAATACTTATATATCTTTGATTATATCTATATCTATGATTATTGGCCACTGATTTTCTTTGCAATTGCTTTTTCATGTCATGCAACCATTTCTTCTTATGTAATTGTTTGAATTTTTCTAGTATGTGATATTTCTTTACATATGGTTATATGAAAATTCTCTTCATTGTTTTATTTGTCTTTGGATTTTGTATATTCTTCCATACAAATATATAGTCAATTCTATATTTTTATGTATTAAGATTTTTTGATTATGTAATACTTGCTCTTATGATTTTATTACTTAAAAATGTTTAAAATTTATTCGGTAACATTGGTTAATTAAATTATTAGGTTTAAGTGTACAATTTTATAATACACCATCTCTAGATTGCATTGTGTATTTACCACCCAAAGTCAAATCTTTCATCATCATTTATCTCCCCTTTACTCTTTACTACCTTCCTCCCAACCCCATTTCCCCTGATAACCACCATACTGTTATCTGCATCTATGGGTTTTTGTTTGTTCATTTGTTGCTTTCAGTTTTATATCCCATGTATGTGTGAAGTAATATGGTTCTTGACTTTTCCCAGTTATTTTGCTTAATGTGAACAATATTCTTAACCTCCATCCAAATGGCAGTATTTTACCTTTTCTTATGGCTGAGTCATATTCCTTGTATGTATGTATCACATCTTCTTTATCTAACCATCTATTGAAGGAAATTTTGTTTGTTTCCAAGCCTTGGCCACCATGAATAATGCCACAATAAACATGGGGGTATATACATATTTACAAATAAATGTTTTCATATTTTTTAGGTAGATATCTAGAAAAGGGGTTCCTGGGTTAAATGGTAACACTCTTCTTAATTTTTTGAATAACCTCCATACTGTTTTCCACAGTTGCAATACCAGTTTACATTTCCATCAGCAGTGGATGAGGGTTCCTTTTTCTCTACAACCCCTCCAACACATGTTATTACTTGTCTTGTTGATGGTAGTCATTCTAAGAGGTGTGATTGGTATCTCATTATAGTTTTGATTTGAATTTTCCTGAAGTTGAGAATCTTTTCATATGTCTGTTGGCCATTTGGTATCTCCTTAGGAGAAGTATCTGTTCATGCACTCTGCTGGGTTTTTAACTGGATTTTTTGTTTTTTGGTTGTTGAGTTGTATGATTTCTTTATATATTTGGAGTATTAACCCCTTCCCATAGATGTTGTTTGCACATATCTTCCCCATTCAGTTGGTTGCCCTTTTTGTTGTTAGTGATAGTGGTTTCTTATGCTGTGTAGAAGCTTTTCAGTTCAATATAATCCCATTCATTTATTTTTACCTTCATGTCCCCTGTTTTTGAGGTCAAATTCATAACATTTCTTCAAAGATCAAGGTATATAAGTTTACTACTTATGTTCTCTATGTAATTTATTGTTTCAGATCTTATATTTAGATCTTTGATCTATTTAGTTTAATATTTTGTATAATTTTATAGATTTTTTATACCTAAAATACCTAAACCTAATCTATCTTTTTGACCTGAACTATTCTTGTGTGTTTATCTCATCAGATAAACTAAACTTCCTGACTTTATCTATTTATTTATTTTAGTCAAAATGAATAATATGAATGCAGTAACTTGGACAGAATATAGTTATCAATTTTGAGTCACCCAATCTATAACATAAATATGACATGACTTTCTATGTTATGCAAGCTTTCCTTTATATTCTTTAAAAAAAATTTACCATTTTCTATATGGCCCCAAACATTTCTGAAATCACACAATATATTTACAGATATTCTTGCCAAAAACTCTTGAGAAAAATTGGCTTTGATCACATTCCTTATCTCTGAACAAATCATCATGGCCAAGGGAAAATAGCATTCTGTTTGGGTAAACCCAATGAGACTGCCAACAAGGAACTCCAGTAAGTCCAGAGAAAGGGAAAGTAGACCATCTGGCAGTACATTCAATCCAGATTACATGACTGAACAGGATTACTGTGGATGGGGTTAGGTAGAAAATAGCTACCATGTTTTTTAAAGACAATTTTATTCAGACACTGAATTATTTACCTGAGCTGTCTGGCTTTGTAGCTAATCTGATCAAAGACAAAAAAATCTAGATAGCATTATAAATGTTTTATTCATCATTTCCTACATATTTCAGACTATATGACAGCACAAATGTGAATGCCGTGGGACCAAAGTAAGAGAAGCATTTTATACCAAATTTCTCTCTCTCTTTATTATTAATCTAAGATACTTAGCTTATCCCCATCTATGCACTTTATTGTCATCCCCCTCCTCATTTCACCTTGGTAATCATTACTTCTGCCTCCACTATTTCATCAAAATTAGCAAACTAGATTAAAGAAAACTAGAATATCACAGCAAATCATCATCTTCACAAAGTTTTAAACCAAACAGATTATTTTAGAGAATGAATCTCTCTTTGTGTTTCTATTTTATTTAATATTAATTTTTGATATGTGGTTTTTCTTTTTATTTCATTTGGAAAAACAACCATTTTTCTAATTTCTTTGTTATCATGTTCTCCTTTAAGACCTCTCTCTTTCTCTCTTTTTCGTGTGCTTGTAGGTGTCATTTTTATTGCATGATAGTGTCCTGGAAGTTTTCTTGAGGCCACATTTTAATTATAGGACTTAAATCCACTATTATTTAGGGGTGGTAAATATGTTTCCAGAGACTGATAGTGGTGAAAATTATATTAATATTTTCTTTCCTTTATTTTAAAGATTTTATTATTATTTTCAGAGAAAAGGGAGGGACGAAGGAAGGGAGAGAAACACAAATGAATGGTTGTCTTTCACCTGCCTCCAGCTAAGGACTTGGCTGGAGACCTGGCTTGCAACCTGGTTATGTGACCTGACTGGGAATTGAACAATATATTAATATTTTCTTTTCTAGTCATAGTAATGGAGAGAACAAACAATACAGTAGACTCAGGTTTAAATAAGCTTACTTTAATGGTTAATTGCTTCTCCATGGAAATTAAAATGATGAATGTTAAACTATAACTTGATTTATACAGATTTACAGTGATATATTAACACTTCTGAATTATTTCTGAGGTGTTTTGCTATGGTTAACAATTCAATAGGCACCTAAAGCAAGTAACATTTTACACAAGAAAACCATTAACTGACATAGATTGATTAATAAGTTTCCTGTTTATATCCTTCTGGGGACCTGGACTGATAAAAATTTAATATCTAGTACATTTTATAAGCTATAAAAGGATATGTCACTTAGCTGTATACATTTGAAGGTGTATTACCTCAAAACTCAAGAGAATTCAGAAATACTTTACCCTAAGAGAAAAACAGGATGTTGTGAAATATTTAGATAACAATGAAGATATTCCTTAAGAAACCAATAAATATATTATGTCCAATATTTGGAAGTGATGGCCTCAATGACATAATTTAATAACAAAGTCTATTTAACTGAGTTATAGCAAACAATAATAATGACAAATAACGCATGTTAATTAACAAGATTTCCTTTTTGCTTCATTTTTGAAGAAAATAACACAATTGCAGTTACAAGTATTTATATTTTAATTAAATACAAGAAAATATTGGCTTGGATTGTTTTCCGTTTTTTTTTTTTAAAGATTATATTTCATTATTTTTAGAAAGAGGGGAAGGGAGAGAGGCAGAGAGGGAGAGAGACATCAATGTATGGTTGCTTTTCACCTGCCTCCAGCCACAGACCTGAGTGGAGACCTGGTTTGCAACCTTGTTATGTGCCCTGGCTGGGGGAATCGAACCTGCAACCTTTGGGTTCGCAGGCCGGCACCTTATCCACTGTGCTACCAACCAGGGCCATGTTTTCCCTTTTAATTAACAAAATGTATTATCTAGAGAAGTTTCAGGTTCACAGAAAAATTGATTGGAAAGTATAGAGTTTTCCCATACTTTGTTTCCCTGTACATGCACAGCCCTATCAAGATCCCTCACCATAGTTGTTCCTTTGTTAAAGTTAATAATCCCACATATATACATTATTATCACCCAAAGCCCATTGTTTATATTAGGGTTCACATTCTTTGGGTTTTGACAAATGTATACATGTATCCACTATTGTAATGTCACACAGAGTAGTTTCACTGCCTTAGAATTCCTCTGTGTTCCTCCTATTCATCCCTCCATCCACCCTTAACCCTTGACAATTACTCAAGCTTTTATTACTTTGCCTTTTCAGATTGGCTTCTTTCATTTAATAATATGCACTTGAGTTTCCTTCATGTCTTTTATGGTTTGCAACTCATTTCTTTTAAATATTGAGTGATATTCTTTTTTTGGGATGTATCATAGCTTACTTAGGTACTTGTCTACTGAAGGACATCTTAGTTGCTTCCAGGTTTTATAATTATAAATACAGCTTCTATAAACATCTGTATGTAGGTTTTTGTGTGGGTGTAAGTTTTCCATTCATTTGGATAAATACCAAGGAACGTGATTGCTGGGTCGTATGGCAATATTGTGTTCTCTCTTGTAAGAAACAGACAAACTGTCTTCTAAAGTGACTCTATCATTTTGCATTCCCATCAGTAATGAATATGAGTTTTTATTGCTCCATGTCCTTGCATTGAGTGTGAGTGTTATGGATTTTGACATTTTAATAGGTATGCAGTGATACCTCATTGTCATAATTTGAAATTCCCTAACAACATATGATGTTGAACACCTTTTCATATGCTTACTTGTCACACTATTTTTTCAGATTAAGTGACTGTCCAGGCTATACCCATTTTTTAAGTGGGTTCCTCATTTTCTTCTTTCTGTGTTTTAAGAATTCTTTGTATATTTTGGATAACAGCCCTTTATCAGATGTGTTTTGCAAATATTTTCTTCTAATTTCTGGCTTGGTTTCTAATTTCTTTTGAGGTTTTGTTTTTAGCTTAGATTTACTATCATTGAAATAGGGTCATGGGAAAGAATGAAGTAAATGTGGGTGTTCAGTTGACTATTTTGCACCAGAAGTCCAATTCCTTTTTTTTAAGTAAATATATATACATATTTACTTTATCATATATATATATATGATATTATTCATTATTTTTAGAGAGAAGGGCATGGAGGGAGGAAGAAAAGGAGAGAATCATTAATGTATGGTTGCTTTTCACCTGCCTCCAGTTGGGGACCTGGCTGGAGACCTGCCTTGCAATGTGGTTTTGTGCCCTGGCTGGGAATTGAACCAGTGACACTTGGATTGGCAGGCTAGTGCTCAATCCACTAAGCCACACCAGCCATGAGGTCCAATTCCTTTTTAAACAGAGAATAAAAAGGAACCATATTTCTTTCAGAAAGATTTATTTATTTATTTGCTGTCATGTTTTCAGAGTTTTATTGTGAACCACATTCAGTGATAAATGCTTTATATACATTTTGTCATTTAACTTTCATGTAATTTTCAGATAGGCATTACCATTCTCCTCTTATAGAAGGAAACCAAAGTTCAGGAGAGCTAAATAATTTGCACAGTTCATACAGCTAGTAAATGATGGATTTGAGAGCTATACCTATTGATTGTGCCAGAGCTATACTCTAATAAGTCTACATATTGTTTCTTACTTTTTTCCTAAAAGAATACCATTATTATTCATCAATCTAAATATCTTGTACCTTTATCTGCAAATGCAGATATTATTGACTGTTATAGTCTAGATACTTTTTTAGATGTAGAGTTGTCATCTAGTCACACATCATTCCATTGCAGAAAGGTAATACTAATGAAGAGAAATAAAACCAGTTGCAATATATGGGGGAAAGGTAATGTTTTTCTCTGTTTTTATCCTGGTTAAATATAATTCACTTGCTCATGAAGAAGCAACATGAATCTTTTTTGGATCAGATCAAAATATTAGTTTCCCTATCATTTTTCTAAGTCTGAAACTACTCTATTTTAAAAAATGACAATTCATGAAATTTTCCATCTAGCTTTACACTTTATTGGAAACACTTTTAGGAAAACACTCCAAAAAAGTATCCAGCCTTACATGATTCCTTAACTCTGAAGTAAACTAAGTCTTTCAGAGTCAGTTCCTGCTTTAAATACTCTGAAGGTACATGTCATTTTGGTTTATTTCCAGACCCAGGGGAAGGAAAAATACCTTAGGACACCAAAGATTATGGAAGTGTGTTAGGTTCCTACCAGCATAGTGAAAAGTATGTCCTCATTACCACCTTCCTTCAGAAACAATCTGACTTTATGATAGATACACGGAACTTAATGTTATAGCTGAGAAATAAGTTTTAACATTTAATTAACCATTCACATGAGAAATCCTACTGCTTTGGCAAAGTTTAATGGAGGGTTTGAAGTTTGCAGAATGCCTTTTGTAATAGATAGCATCAAACTAAGGACAGAGATAAAGATCCCAAGATTAGTGAGGCCTTGAACTTCTCTTTAAGGCCTTGCTCACTCAAGTTTATAGAGGGAGTTGAAAATGGCAATTGTACAATGCGTATGATCTCAGTCATTTTCACAGGTAGTTTTTTACCTAGAAGAAGTGAAAAGATTTGTGTGGTTATAATTGAATTACTTGATTGTGATTTTCTAAATCACAAGCCAATCATGAGCTAAGTGGTGAGGAAGATTTAACCTCGTGCCACACGAGTGTGTGGTATAAAGTGAAACTGACTGGCCTCGGCAACCCGGGGGTAAATGTGTGTGGTAACTTGAGGAAACCACATCGTGTACAAAAGGATGTTGAAGGCGTTAGAAAGCAAAATTAATTTATAGCTTTGCCTGTTTTACATTAAACAACATTGCTTCATGTATCATAGCACATATTTTCCTTTAATAAGGCCACACCTTATTGAGAACCATGTCCAGTGTTTTCCCCTCTCTTTATGTTATTTTCTGTGTACATGTGATTGTCTTGTATATACTCATGGCTTCAGCCTGTGTTCTAATATTTCCAAATCTGTATTCCCTGTCTAGCTCCTTACTGTATCGATGGCATCCTGCTACCTTGATATTTTCCTTTGGATGGCCCGTGCACATTTCAAACACATGCTAAATAAACTACACTCAACTTTTCAGTCTTCTCCTTCCTTCCAAGCACAGATCAGCTTCTTCTCCTGTGCTCCTGATCTCAATCAGCAGTATCACTATGCACCCATGGAACCAAACGTGAAACCTGATCATCGTTCTGATTCCTCTGTCTTTCCAACCTCCAATGGACCACTAAGACCTGTCAATTCTATCATCAAACTGTCTCAAAACTGCCATGTCTCTCCATTCTCAATACCATTATAGTCATTCAGGTCCTCATCTAATTTATCCTGGATTATTTAAACAGTTTCCTAAATTATTGAAAATGCTGATTTTTTCATGATTCCTGACAATGAAGATGTTATTACATTTTATACTAAAAGAGACTTATCTTATGCTTTGATTATAAAAGTAAGTTTGGCATTCATTTTTACCTATAAATGACTAATTTAGAGATAAACGTTTTATCCTGTATCTGGCTAAACAATACATGTGCAATGTATTATAACCCATCATTGACACTCCATCTGAATTGTTAAGTCAGCTTATAGGTAGTTCCCCAAATATGCTATTTAATAGCTTTGATTTTCATTCAAGTTCCAATCCATGTTAGACTCTCTTGATAGCTGGAGAACCACTTTTAGCTTATGGAAGCAATGCCAGCACAAGAAATAGGACACTCATTGTACACATTTGTTGTATGTATGTCTGTGTGTGTATATGTTTTATGGAATGGTGTGTCTATCCAAGTAGAAGGTTATATTCATTTCCAAGAAGCACTTCTTTTTTGGAGGAGATAGAAAAATAATCACTACAAGTATTTTGAAGATAGAAATGGCATCCTCACATAAGAAAATGTTACTTTTTAGAAGTGATTGTTACTTTCCACTATTAAAAAAAGTCACTAAAATATAATTCAGTCAATGATATTTTTAAAAAGCAAATGAAAAAGAATAGTCATGGCTAGCCTAACATCAAGAGCTAAAGGAGAAATGACATTTTAGTATTTCTCTTTACATTTTAGAAATGCATCTGAACCTTTGTTATAGCATATAATATTTTATTGGTATTAAACCTGCCCTGTACTTAAAAATATATATATTCAGTACCATGTACCTATATCTCAAATAACAGATCAAAACGTAAACACACATGTTGCTCACCACCTTCTGTAGTGAACAGCATATGTGTGTTCTCAACATACCCCATTTGAGTTCCTCTACTTTTATTTAGATATAATATAAGATACATGCTCTGGGGATATAGGTGAATCACACATGGCTCCCACTCCAGAAGAAGCTAAATCTAACATTTGATTAAAAGTAAGAATAAAATAGCAGTATGTTTCCACTAGCCCGTGGGAAAGATGTCATACCATTGGGCCATTTCATTTCATTCAGAATCAGCATGAGAGTATAGTCCTTCAGTGCTTTTCACTTCTGTAAATGTGACCATCAGGGATAGAAAAAGCTGTTGTTTTTTGAAGTATATAGCATTACATATTGTAAAAATCAGATGTTGGTCTGGTATTTTCAGTAATATGTGTGATAACTTTAATAAGAGAAGCACATAATCACTTAAACTACTTTTTTGGTATAGCTTTGAAATAATCACTGATTTGATATTTTTTGTTGTTCAATGAACTATTAGGTTATGACTGTGTATTTTTCTCTTTCTAATCATAGTCTAATTTCAAATACAATATTTAAAAAAAGAAATAAAAACACCCCTTGATGCTTTAAATACAAATGTTCAACTACCCACCAGTAGATCCATCAACAGAGACATAAAACTCATATGGAGAGGAGAAAAATTACTCACTTGTCTGCTCTGTTGTACCCCTAATTGCAAACAAGAGTGAAAAATTTTGAAGTTCACATGTGCACGGCATACTGAAAAAGTTCTAATATAAATTATGAGAGTCTCTATGCCCTATATTTTATTATAAATTATCTGCATAGCATTTTAATAAATTACATATTATTATAAAAACACAATATAAAAGAGAACAATATTTGCATACCACAAACATGATTACTTCAAACCATTATCATACTTTTTTCCATTCTGTATAGGTTGTTTAGTAAATGGCTCTACTTTACATAGCCAACTGCCTAAAAGAATAGTTTTAGTAATATAGACAACTTAGCACAGATGATATGTTGATAAGAATCAATCATAACTAAATAATCACATGATAGAAATGTTACAAGCTATACAAAAACACTATTTCCATATATTCACATATCAGAGTAAACACTTCTTTAATCTGATCTTGATACATGCTTAAAAGTCAAACCCTGTACATTAGCATGTTAAATGAAATAGATAATAAACAGTGTATAGTATATGAGATTAATATATTTGCATATTTTATTTAAATAGTATTTTATATATTTAGATATTTAATCCATACTTCTAACTCTGTGAAATATTTCAATTATTAAAAAATTTGTCTGATTTCTTGCCTAGTTGAAGACTAAGATTTTGGCATAAATCTGAGATGATTTTTTAAATATCTTGGTGCTATATGTGAAGGGCATACTACTTTATTTAATCAACTCCATGAAAGACTTTCCCCATGGACTGGCCAGTGTTTCAAGTACTTTACAAATATTAATCAGTTAGCCATCCTGACAACCCTGTGCAGTAGGAACCGGTGTAATGGTCAGCTTACAGATAAGAAAGGTAAGTAGCTTACCCTAGACCAGACAGCTAAATGGCAGAATCAGAGCTCAACATTACTCCAGAATCCATGTGGCAGTTTGGAAAAGACTGATAACCACCACTAAGCAGGCTTCATTTACTAATTTGATTCAAGAGTACAGAAGAGGTTACCCAACACTTGGTAATTTTGAGGTAAAATATCTGGAGCTCTGAAGTCTGAGCTTCAAATAGTCACTGTGTTTGTTATCCAAGGGTTAGTCAAATCTTAGCCCTCCTCATCTGGCCATTTCTTAGAGCACCAAACAGCAGGCAATGAAGAGAGAGTGGCATCAAACAGCAGCCTCTCTTTTGATGTGACACAGAAATGACCCCTTGGTTATCTTTGACTGACTCCACAGCTGCCTAGTATTCAGTTAGCCATGGTTGCAAACTGGTTTTTGTGGTAATTATGAGTTGTGTAATTCTTTGAAGTCTCTGATATAAATTTGTGACTCTAGCTAGCTGTAGATCTTCAGAGATTTGAATTTAAGCTTACTTCTTCAACAAGAGGTTGGAGATTGCCCTTTATTTCTACATGATGCTTTTCATGGTCTAGAATATAAGTTAAAAAAATAAGTTTCTGTTTGAGTAATGATACTGAATTTCAGACTGTTCTTTACAAGTTCATGGAAAACACATTAGACTTTCCGACTTATAAGTGAAGGTGCATTATACTATAAGATAAAACAGTTTTAAAGGATAATAATCATACTTATTACATAGCTTCCCCCCCATTTTACCACTAAATCTTGAATAATAGAATGTAAGTGGAGTTTTTTTTTTTGGGGGGGGGATTTAAATTACTGCTACCTCTTGAATTGCTGTTCAAACACCATATGTATTATTTCAAAGAGTGAATAGTCCGAAAAATTACCTCAAATTTTATTTCTTATTATTATAATTTAAATTTGGTTATTTCCCTCAAGAATAATGGAAAATTGTTCAAAGGTAAAGCTGGTGAATTTGTGTTTTTTTTTTTTTTTTCACACTAGTGAAGGGAGCTAACATTTATTGCATGTCCAAGGTATGTCAGGCATTTGATTCACTTATATACCATATTAAATGTGTGAGATGGGTATTTCCTCTTCCTGTTTTGTTGATGAAGAAATTAAATTTCAGAGACTGTGAACCCAACACACAAAACACAAAGGCATGAATATCAGGGTCCTCTTATGGGTGCCTGGGATTACACAGGAATCAGTAGCTGAGAAGTATGAAAGGTGACAGCTCACATTTTCTTTGACCTTCAGTCCAAGGCAGAGTCTTTGAGTAACTGTCAACAGAAAAGAAACCATTTTATGTATAAGAGAATTGCTTAAAATACTTCAATTGCTCTCCCTGCATAGTGGAGGTACTGTTTGTGGTTTGGAGAGCTCTAGTGACAGTTTGAAGCTGTTGTACCAATTCTGAGTATATATATCTCTGTAATGTGGCGTGCTTTCTTATCTTGAAGAGCACACATTAAAACATTGAGGAATGTTGACAAAATTGGGTCTGTAAGGAAAGCGCAGGTCTAGATATTTCCTTTCTTTCTGTTGGCACTGTGAATGTTGATAAAGAGCAGAGTTAGTGCCTGTTTGTGATGTGAATATCTCAGTTAGAAGATGATCAGTTATGGATTTATTTCTAGTTTTCTTTATCTCTTGACAGCTGTGAGCAAGCCTGTTTTAAACTTCCATTAGATTGTAGAAAGTGTGTTACTGCCTTGGATAAATAAAATACAACTACAGTTTCATTTTGCAAGAAAATTATTAAGTTAATGTTGCAAAAGACTTGCTGATCTTATTATAGTTTAAAGTTCATAATGCTGAACAGGGAAACTCAAGAAAACTTGATGTTAGAACCTAAAAGTGTCTTGCAAATCATATTAAGTGCCCAATAAATATTTGTGAACTAAATACACATGAATGTAGTTCTTGCTGAGAGTTCTAATTTCTTAGTTGTATTCCCAATTTAATTCATGAAACGGAAGTGTTCATTTCTGACAGTTTGGGGCTTATCTTTCAAAGATCCTTGAACAGATTAGACAAAAACAACAATACTATTCATTATACTAATTACACACATGCACACACATACTAATCATGTTTCGCCATTTTTAGGAAGGTAAGAATATTTGCTTTGTCTGTAGTTTAGTAATCAACATCTTCTGCCTTTGACCACAAGAGTAGGAAGTGCCATGCATATTAGTTACCAAGGATGTTTACCATCTATTTTCTTAGGTTTGGTGTACCAAATGTTTGGTAGGTTTTCTAGATAGGACAAGTTTCCACAAATGAGCCACATTTAGGTAGTGCTATCCTAAACAGCTAGGTTAGAGGGTCTAAGAAAAAGCTACAATGATTTTTCTTTGCCAATATGCCTTATTTTAGTATTTTCTGGCCAAGATTGATTAGACCCAAAATATATATCTAGTTTCTTACAGACAATTCAGTTAAAATGTTGATACTCATTTGACACACAGCTTAGTAGATATGCCTGAGAGTTTTTATATTACTTGATTTCTTTGTTGATTCAATTATCAATTTTTTTCTTAACATCAGACTTTAAAAAGTACTTCCTCTTAATTTGTATCTTTAATGTGCCTGATCCAAAGCTTTACACTGGATATTTAAGTAGTTTCTGGGCTTTGAACAGAAATTCACCAAGGAAGATGCATCTAATTTCTAACTCGGAACAGATTAGGTGCTCCTAACAAGGGGTTGGATTTATTGCAAGGAGATGCTTTGTGATTTCACATATGTGGAAAGTGATATATGGAGACTTTACCATGGAGTGAAGATGGACAAAAGATGGGAGATGGGCAGAATGGGATAGGTAAAGAAGGCAGATAAATGAAAAAAGGAAAAGAACATTTATTATTTTGAAAAATTTCTATAACAGCCATACACGTTTAAAGGAATTTTGTTCACAGCTCAAGAGAGATTCAGAAACAAAATGCAGACAGAAGAAACATAGAAAAGGTAATGAATTATGAAAAGGAATGGCATATGAGAGGGAGGAAAATAATATGAGATGTGAATGAAAAATGTCTAGAGGAACAAAAATATTTATAAAATGGTCATAAATCTTCTCTTTCTGTAATCTTCTTGAGAATACTCTGGTTTCATATTTTATGCTTCTTTAGACAGGATGTACATTTATAGACTGTTTACTTAGTAACTGAAACCTTTGCTTTTTCCTCTTTGAAAAAAAAATCATAAAATGTGAAGTTAGAAGAGAGAAGTTGGCTTCCAGCCCTTAAAAATGCAAACTTTATCTGGGGGCAGTTGTAGAAATTCAGCATGTTCTTTAATAAGATAAGTGACAAACTTAAAAATAATTAGGTTATTTCTATTGGCTTTTGAGATTTCTTAGGACATTTTTTTCTACAAAATATTCAGCTAGGAAAAAAAAAAAAAAAACAGCAAGATGAAAAGGGAACCAACTGTATGGGAAAACATATTTGCCAATGCTACCTCCGATCAGACAAGGGTTTGATTTCACAAAAAAAATATAAAGAACTTAGATGGCACAACATCAGGAAGACAGACAACCCGAATAAAAATGAGCAGAAGATCTGAACAGACACTTCTCTGAAGAGGACATACAGGTGGCCTATAGTCATATGAAAGAATGCTCAATATCAATAACCATCAGAGAGATGCAAATTAAAACCACAGCCAGATACTAGCTTACATCAGCCAGAATGGCCATTATTAACAAATCAACAAACAAGTGCTGGCAAGGATGTAGAGAAAAGGGAACCCTAGTGCACTGTTGGTGGGAATGCAGACTGGTATAAGCCACTTTGAAGAACACTATGGTATTTCCTCAAAAAACTAAAAAAATGGAACTGCCTCTCAATTCAGTGATTCTATAGCTAGGATTATACCTGAAGAATCCTGAAACGCCATTTCAAAAGAACCTATCACCCTTATGTTCACAGCAGCATTATTTTTAAAAGCCAAGTCCTGGAAACAGACTAAGTGCCCATCAGTGGATGAATGAATAAAAAATATGTGGTACATTTACAAAATGGAATACTATGCAGCAGAAATTAGGAACTCCTATGTTTTCCCACAATTTGGCTGGAACTGGAGAGTATTATGCCAAGTGAAATAAGTCAAGTGGTGAAAGACAAATACTATATGATCTTATCAAATGTAGGAAACTAATGAACATAATAAACAAATGAGAAAAATAGAACCAGAGGTATGGAAACAAGAAACAGACTGACAGTGACCAGAGGGGAATGGAGAAAGGAGGAAATAAGGGAGAGGTTTAGTCAAGGAACTAGTATAAATGACTTATGGACATGGACAACAAGATGGGGATTGACTGTGGGAGAGGTTATAGGGTGGGTGGGGCAAGGGAAAGCAATGGGGGAAAATGGGACAACTATAATACTACAACAATAAGTTAATAAAAATAAATGAAAAATATTTACATTAGTGACATTTGAGTGATATCCAGTTTTTGTATCAGTAATGTCAGTTATTGCTTTATAGTTATTTTAGAATTCTTCCAATAAATCCATAACTATATAAACCCATGGGTTTAAGTAAACTATGGCTATGTTCCCTGCATTGAAGACATATTGCTCTACTTGAAAACTGTCTTTTGAGAAAGCTGTTTCCTTGATGGGGGAACAGTTGTGGGCTCTGGGGCCAGGTTGTCAGAACTAGTTTTAGCTTAGCCTTTAACCACCTAGGTAACCTTGTATACAGTCACATCTACTCTCAGAAGGTACTCCTTGTGAAGATATTACTTCACAAAACTGGGCAGTTGAATAAATTAATAAATAAAAGAACTCAAAAGAATGTCTGATATAAAAAGTTTTTAGTGCCTTTAAGTAATTAGGATGCATTGTATAGTAAGGGAAAGAGAGAGAAAAAAACTTCAAAACATTAAAAAAGAAAACCATAAAAGAGGTAAATATGTTTATAGTCAGTCAAGGTGAAGTATTCTTTTAAACTAAAAAATATCAGAGTATCTTCTATATAATTAGTATTTCAATAGGTATTTGCTGAAAAAGCTGGGTGGCTAAAATAATAAAATATAAGACTATAGCTATTCACCAAAGAGCACTTACTGAGATTTAATATGAGCTTGTAATGTCATTAGGTCTGTTTTGGTTAGAGAAAAAACTAAGATAAAATGTTCAAGGTTGTTTTATTTAGTTGGAGATTACAGATATGACAGATGTAAGATCTTATAAGCAATAGGTAGTCAATTAGTACTCAAGTACACATTAAATGAATGAATAAAAAATCTGAAGTAATTATACATAATAATAGAAATATAAGAAATAATAAAGTTGGAATTCAAGGGATCATAAGAACTGAAGGTTTGATCTAATTCAAAGTGGGACCCAGGCTGGTATGTAAACAATGTGTAGATGTAAGCTTATCATTTTTAACACTGGTTGCACATTGAAGTAATGAATGACCACATCCCACCCAAGAAAATGTTATTTGAGTGCTCTGAAATAAGCCCAGGTATTTATATGCTGTCAAAGCTACCAGGTGATTCTGATAACCAGTCAGGGTGAGAATCTTTGTGTAAATGGTCAGAAAGGACAAGGAAAGGTTCCAGGCAGAGCTCAGAGAAAGAGGGATGGTATAGAGGAATTTGTGTGCAGAACCATGGAAAGATGTGCCATTTTGAAATCATAAGGTCCTAAACTGGGATGGCCTAGACTAGAATGAAGGTGACAGATGTATGACTTTCTCATGTGCGTAAGCGTTGACTTCAGACCAAGTCAGCTTACATCCCCTGGGCAGATTGCATAATCTCTGTATCCCTCATATTTCTCACCTAAAAATGGGTGTGGCTGACCCATAAAGGCCACAGGGATGAAAGGGACATGGTAAAAGGAAGATCTAAATGAGTTAAGATCTTGGGAAAAAGACAATGTCATGAGAGGCAGGAAGATAAAAATGCCCCAAAGGGAAGAGAAGCAAGTCACGTGCTTCTTGAGTTTATGGGGCTATTTGTAGAGATATAAGTCATTCAAAAGACCTGCAGATAAAATACACTGTGGATCAGAAAAATCACTGTTTCATGGAACAAAGTAAATCCCCGCCCCTCAACTGCTCACAATAAATTCCCCTTAAGACTGATTGTACCTACTCAGAAACAAAGCTATAGATGTGGAAGGCAGTTTGGGCAAAATAAGAAGTGACCCTTTTGAAAGTTTACTTAGTGTTTCAGATGTTCATATTGGAAGCAGAAGTATGTAAGTCCCGTGAGAATATGAAAATAGGAAGTACTGAAAACGAAAGTTATGTGAATTTTGTAAAAACGTTCTTTCCAAATTCCCTGCATCCCTGATGCCTCTCAGGCACCACTTGAATCCCTGTCCTGAAGCTGGACCAAGCATCTGGATGCCGACCTCACTCCATGCCCAGGCTCTTCAGCACAGCCTTCTATGTTGCTAGAATTGATCTCAACTCTGGACTGTCCAATGGCTAGTGCAATTGAGAAACTTATGTTTACATTTTCTTTAATTTGTATATTTTTTCTTTCTTTTTTTTTTTATTGTTGTTCTATTACAGTTGTCCCATTTTTCCCCCTGGTTGTTATCCCTGCACCCGACCCCCCACTGCTGCATTTCCCCCACACCCTTTGCTGTCCCAACAGTTAATCCCCACTCTGTTGTCCTTGTCCATGGGTCACTTATACTAATGCCTTGGCTAGACTCTTCCTCTTCTTTGCCCCTCTTCTCCCCCTACCCCCCATCCCATCTGGTCACTGTCAGTCTGTTCCTTATTTCTGTGCCTTTGGTTCTGTTTTGCTCATTTGTTTGTTTTGTTCATCAGGTTCCTGTATAAGGTGAGATCATATGGTAATTTATATTTCAGTAGTCACTGGAGGCTATACTGGACAATCAAACCTTGTTCTCAGCCCCTTGAGGCCAGATTCAAGTCTATTTAGTTCACCCGTGTCTAGCAGGATGCCTGAGGGCTGACTGGTTTTTATTAGTCCAATTCATGTTAATTCTCTTCCAGATATTTGGTAGGAGGGCTAGTTTCACCCTGATGTTCAGGTCAATTATAGTGTAGAGTCAGGGAGAGCTACAGCTTGTAATAGGTGCTCCAGCAGTGGCTTTTCCCTTTACCAGGCATCAGCTGGTTTAGCCCTGATCATACAGACTTACAAAAATTCACTCTAACTTGCAGGAACCTGAAAGTATTATTTTCATTGTAAAATAGTGACTACAAACAGGTGTAAACATACTCATTTACTATAGCTTTCTTAATGTTTTCAACTCTTCTCCTAGAGAGGCATCAGATGGAGGGCTCAGCAGCAACAGAGGACAACTTCGGAGTTTTGAAAAGAAGTTCTTGTTATTTAAAACATTGTTCAAATCAGATTTTCATGATACTATTGAGCAAAGTATTGAGCAAAGTAAAAGAAATGTTAGGCAGCATTCTGGAGTGGAGAGAGCTAGAACTTAAGGCCGTAGATCGCTGCTTTGATGTCGACTCTCCCAGTCCTTTTAGCTGTGTGAGAAAAGCTACTTTATTAAAAGTATTATCAATGTGGTTAAGTTTCTCTAGTTCAACCAATGATTACAATCACTTTAAATTAAAAAAATAATAAACTTTTTTTTTTTTTCTAGTAGAAGGCTAAACCCTTTGCTATAGAATGTGTTGCACTGGTGTCTCTTCTAATGTGATGCTTTGTCTTATCCTGAATTTTAATGCACACAGCTTTCATTTAAAAAAAAAAACTCTAGGCAACTTCTTCAGCTTCATTGTCTTTTCTCTTGATGGTCATGAGATGCAGATAAAGATGTCTGGTGGTGTCACACATTAGACACAAAGACCACTAGTGATGCCAGTGCTCTGAGAATTACTACTTTGTAACACTGGAAATGCAGTATTACTTCATAGATCAAGTATTTGCTTATAGGAAAATTCCCTAAAGCAGTAGTTTGGGCATTTGTTTTGTTCAGAGTTGAATATGCTTTTGATTTATAGCAGCTATAAAACCCATTTCCTTTTTTCTCCCTGTTTCCTGATATGAATATTTAATTATACATAGATAGACACATACAAAACTTTGGGTCAGGTTAATTTTCCCATAATAGAAGTTCTTAGCTACGACTTTACCTAATGAGAAATCATTTTAGATGTGGTAGTCAGAAATAATAAAACCTAAGAAAAAGAAATGAAAAATTCATGATTTTCTTCCTGTGTAAAAGACAATAAAACCTGATTGCTCTGTATATAATATGTCAAAGAAATTAATGTATAACTAATATTTTATAAAATTTTAATATAGCACAAGTATTCAATTTTTCCATCTTTACTCCTTAAAGAATACAGAATTAGAAAATACAGATACAATTGAGACTAGAGTATAAAAAATCTAGCCTAATGTATTTCTCTTGAATGGGTCTGTCTTGATAAAAATTTTCTGCCATATATATATATATATATATATATATATATGCACACACACACTTCTTTTACAATTTAATGAGTTATCTATTGAGAGTTCCCCTATTTTATTTCAAGTTAAGTTATAAAGAGAATATTAAGAAAAAGTTAGAATATTATTCAATGGTGTCATTTGAAAATGAACACAGATTATCCCTAGGAGGCATATGAAATGGGTAGTTTTGTCATTATATGTTATTAGACACTCTCAACTTATAAATATTACCAATGTTGTGCTTTATTTTTCAGTGAGTCATCTGGTATCCCCATTCATACCTTCAGATATTTTCCTAACAGTTTCTCTTTCTTTTATTTTTAGGCCCTTTCTCTTTTTCTCATAAGCTCATATCTGTTCCATATTTATAGATATTTTTCCTATCTATCTACCATCTATCTATCTACCTACTTCATCTCTCCTATTTAAGAGCTCATAATATGGTAAGACTAATATTAAAGAAGGCTTTTATTCCCAGTGCTAATTTTGGTCTTTTTATTTTTCCTTGAAAGATATTTAGGAAAATTCCAAGATGAAACCTCCTCTGAAAAATAGTTCCCTAAGTGAAGCTATATTATAGCTGATTTTCTCCATTTATACTATTATGTTTTGGTTTGATATTTCTGGGCACTTAATCCCTCACTCCTCAACAGAAATCTCTATTGTGGGTAACAGAGCCAGAAGAGGAAGCAGGTGTGCAAGGCTTCAGTGGCCACAACTGGCAAAAAAAAGAAAGAAAGAAAGAAAGAAAGAAAGAAGAACATTTATTCCCAATCTATCTAGGGCATAATTTTTTTAAATCTTAGGTATTATATTGTCAGGTTATTCAATTTACTTAACTGTAAGTGCATATTGATTCAATTTCTGGGTCATCCTATTTTTTCTTGTTTTTAATAATGAAAGGGAAGCCCTAGACAGCACACTCCTTTGGCATAGCTCTTGCCCTGACCCCTTGCCCTGACCCAGGGTTCACAGGCCTCACTAGAATAGGCACAAAGGGCCTCCAGGAGCTTCATCATTGGTCCCTTATAGTCCTAGTCTGTAGGAATTCACGGATGAGTAATCAAAGAATACAATTTTGAGATAAGGAATTTTAATAGCATGAGTTATTGATAAAACCATAATGTTGTATAAATTAAATTCTAATATCATAGTTCCACTACTTTCACTTCCTAATTGAATGAAAAGTGATCCAAAATGACCTATATAAATAATTAAGCTTTTAAAAGTTAGACATTAGTGAAATTAAGTTAATTATAATGAGGTGTTGAAATATTAGTATTCTCCATTCAGATAGCAAAAATATTGGAGAAGTGATATCTTTTTTTCCCTCTTTTATCTCCTCTTAGTTCTCTAAGAGCTCTAAGATCTACATTCTAAAATACCTAAAATAAAATCTTATGATTTCATTTTATTTAAAATCAGTTCAATATGTTTTTTCAGTCAGACACAGATATGTTTCTTAAATGAGATTGCATTTCAGATGTCATTTTTTAAATATCTTAAAATTTTAGTGCCCTGTGAAAGGAAAAATGACCATTGTCATATTGTTATTAGGAAGTCAATTGGTAGAGTGTCTGTGAAAAGAAATTTGGCAATAAAAATTAACATATAAAAACCATATTAAAATTGCCCTAGAATTTTCAGTTCCAGATATTTATCCTCTACACAAAATGACACATGTACAAGTATATGAAGAAGATCATTTTTATAATACTAAAGATTAAAAATAATCCAAATGTCATTAACAGAAAACAGATAAGTTTTGCCCTGTTTATAGTGTGGAATGACATAAAAGTATTAAAATAATTAAAGAATACTAATAAAGTAATAAAGCTATTAAAGTTATAATAATACCTTGATTCAACAGTTAATTTGCATGGAGAGGTTTCCTAAAGATAAAATGTCATGAGGCCATAATACAAATCCAACCAGTCTTATACCATGTTATACTATATGGACAATTTTTAAAACGATTTTATTATTTTTAGAAAGAGGGGAAGGAAGAGAAGCAGAGAGGGAGAGACATCAATGTACAGTTGCGTTTTACCTGCCACCAGCTATGGACCTGGCTGGAGACCTGGCTTGCAACCTGGTTATGTGCCCTGGCTGGGAATTGAACCGGAGACCTTTGGGTTTGCAGGCCAGTACCTTATCCACTGTGCCACCAGCCAAGGCCTATATGAACAATTTTAAGGTTATGTAGATTTGTAAAAAATATATATATATCACAAAATATGTATCTAAAAAGAAAGAAGAGGAGGAAAGGAGGAAGGGTATCTATATCCTGAATTTATCTAAAATATATAACTCTTTAAAATTATTTCTTTGTAAAAATCATATTATTTATAAATCTTTTATATTCAAAATAATCTTTTATCATATATTCAAAAGTAATATTTTTATGATAAGGGTTTTATAAGTAATACATTGCAAAGCATGATTGTACTCTTCAATATGGTAACCCCTAAGCACATGTAGCCCTTGAGTACTTAATATATGGCTATTCCTCATTGAGATCTAAGGATAAAATTTGCAACAGATTTTAAATATTTAGTACAAAAATAAAGTAAAATATGTTATTAATAACTTCATTAAGTACATGTTAAAATAATATTTTGATTATATTAGGTTAAATAAAATATATTCTTTTTTTAAAAGAAATTTTTTTTTAAAGATTTTATATCTTATTCTTCAAAGAAAGGGGAAGGGAGAGAGGCAGCGAGGAAGAAAAACATCAGTGTATGGTTGTCCTTCACCTGCCTCCAGCCACAGACCTGGTTGGAGACTTGGCTTTGCAACCTGGTTATGTGCCCTGGCTGGGAATCGAACCAGCGACCTTTGGGTTTGCAGGCCAGCACCTTATCCACTGTGCCACCAGCCAGGGCCCCTAAAATGTATTCTTAAAGTAAAATTTCACGTATTTTTAGTTTTCATAATGTAGCTTTTAGAAGATTAAAAATTATTCAGATTATATCTGTATTACATACCAGTGATCCAATGTATTAAGGTTTTATTGTTCTTCACTTGCATTCTCTTCAGCATTATTTCTTTAGCTTGGTAATTATCCACAACTGATATACTTGATGTACACCAGAGAAATATTTAAAGCACATGTGGGTCCCATGTGCTTTAGCACTTCTGGGCTGAAGTCCCAACATCACTTGTATTTAAGACTTTGCATTTTGATATGAAACCAGGGTGGGAAAGTACTGCTTTAACCCTGTGGAACCAATAAGATTGTACAAGGAACTTAATGGTATTTCTTCCTGTAATATTTCAGAAATTATATTTTCCTTTTTCCTAATTAGGTAGGGATTGTTATTTTGTTGAACAATGCCAAATAAGTTTTAAGGTATAAACATTTTTCAGTTAAAGGAATATTTAGACTTTTTTTGAGTTTTGCTTAAATTTGCTTAACCATTGTTAGAAAAGAGAAGTCTTATCCATTGTTAGAACAGAGAAAGCTTTGCTTTCTGTCCTACAAATTTGGCCATGTAATACACACAAAGCACTTTAAACAGAACAAATGAAAATATCAAATCTGTTTATATTATGACTATGAAAACTAAATGTGGCCTACAGTACTGGCTCAGAGATTGTCTTTATAAATCACAAAACAGGTTTTTCTTCTTTTGGTCAAGATAGAGGCATAGGTAGACACACTTTGCCTCCCTACTCAACCATAAGAAAGATCACAACTAAACAAAGACAAAAACAAAAATAAAACAATTAGGTGAACAACTAAAACAGGGACAGAATCATAGACATGGAGATCATATGGAGAGATGGATAAACTTGGAGTGGGGAGGGGGAAATGGGAGAAAATGTACAGGGATTAAATGCATACTGATAGTTACAGAATTGGTGGAGAATGTTAAGAACATTCAAGGAAATGGAGAAGCCCAAGAACTTAAGTGCATGGCCCATGAACATGAACTAAGATTAGTAGGGTAGGGGGGCAGTTGGTGAGAGAAGGCACAAGGCAGGTACCAGGTGGATGGGGGCAAAGGAAAAATAAATTAGAACAGCTGTAATAGCATAATCAATAAAATATATTTAAAAATAAAGTGCCCCACAAAGCAAAAAATATATATATATTTTTTTCTGGACCCAGATGTCCAAAGTTATATAAATGGATTATGGCAAACTTGTTAGCATGTTGATAGAAACTTTGTGTCCTTCTGGATAAGCCTTAGTTTTATAAAGTGCCACTAAAAGATGATTTTTATCAACATCATTGTATACCATGGAGTCAGTATCCATTCTCTCCGTTTTTATATCATTTTTTTTCACAATTAATATATTGCATTTTCTGCCACAGTGTTCTCCATATTTTGACTCCCAGTTTTCATTGGATGGTAGTGATAAAATACTGCAGGTTTAAAGAAAAAAACTACGAAAGATAAAATTGTGATATAAAATTTCCAGGAAGGAAGAAATTATTTATAAAATCTTGAGATTTTTTTTTTTTGCCTCTTTAGTATTAAGTACATAATTGTTCTTGGTTTGCAAGGTAGTAGAAAGCAAACCATAAGACTAAATTTTATTTGCATTTAAGCTATTAAAATATTACATTATATATGATTTCATTTCTTCTAAATTCCTGAAATGTTCTTATCAGTTGATAATATTAAACCATCCTTGAGGAGATGTTTTGTTCACATCTCCCCAGTGTCCAATAAAATAACTGATACATTCATTTTTTAACTGAATGAACAATTGAAATTTATGACAGAATATTTTAAATTACAACACCATTGTGATAAAAATTTCTTAATGGTGAAGTGAAGCTGTAATTTAATCACTCTGATTTTTTTGCTTTTATTGTTTTGGGAACCTTGCAATTGTTTCATAGGGAACTTCTACCAGGAATGCTTAGCAAAATAATCCTAATGATTGCTGAGAATTATTCAAGCTTCTTTGTCATCCGTCACTAACATGCTTTAATAGGTATACTTAAAAGTGAATAAAGCTTCCAGCAAAGAGAAACCCATACAATTTAGTAACTTTAAGTCAAATAATCTAACTTTAATCTCAATTAATTATGGAATATTTAATTTTTCAGAAACCTCCAGTATTTTGGGAATGGAAGTCTGCTAAATAAAACCTAGGGAATATTGTTATGCATTTGAATTCTGGACTTTATTTTCTGTTAAATGGCAACAAAATTAATAGTTACATTCTCATTTCCTAAGATTATACATGGACTGTGTTTGAATCATGGTTTTCCCAGTTACTATCTCTGGAGCTATGGACAAATTATATAACTTATTTACACCTATTTTATTTTATTTATTTTTAATTAATATATTTTATTTATTTTGCTATTATAGTTGTCCCAATTTCCCCCCCCCCTTTGCCCCCCTCCACTCAGTACCCCATTGCCTCCAGCAATGTCCCCCCTTAGTTCATGTTCATGAGTCATGCATATAAGTTCTTTGGCTCCTTTATTTCCTTTGTTCTTCTTAACATCCCCCTGTCTATTCTGTAACCACCAATGTGTACATTTTTTTTTCCTTTCACATCCAGAAAATTCACCATTTAACACCTATTTTAAAGATTATACATCTTTAAAAAAAAAAAGTAGTGATCCACACTCAATGTTACAAGGTTATTGTAAGAATTCATTTAGGTCAAAGCTATGGAGCATCTAGTATAAACTAGTGTTCAGTTAAGTGAGCTATTGATATTATCGGTAGTAGGACCATAGGAAATTATATACCTATTTATGAAAATGTGCAGAAACCTTGACAACAGAAAACTTATCTTTAGTCAAGAACTCATCCAACTAAAAGTCATTTTTGCACAGCCTGGCCAACGTGGTTTTTGATCTGATGTGCTTGCTGCTTCTTTTCCTAGGGACTAGAACTGATGAGCTGATATGCAAATAGAAATCCTAATTCTCTTAGTTAACAACAATAACAAGAGCCTATAAATGTGTTGTGCTTATGTCACCATAGCAAAAAGAATTTATTATCTTCCAGAAACTACTCATGTAAAATGTGTTTTAATTTTCACAATAATCCTACGATAACAGTAGTTATTTCTCTTTTATGGGTAAAAGAACTGAAGGTTTGAGGAATTATGTAACTTGCTCTATGTCCTATAGTTAATAAGTGTTAGAGGTAAAATTACTCCCCAAAAAACTGACCTAAACATCTACATTTTAAAACATTTTACAGTGTTTCTAAATGCATTATATGCATATCATAGTCTTTAGGATAATTTATATGGTAGGTAAAACTATATATATATTTTTTAAAGATTTTATTCATCATTCTTAGAGGGAAAGGGAGAGAGGCAGGGGGGAGAGAGATATCAATGTATGGGTTGCCTTTCACCTGCCTCCAGGTCACCTGGCTGGAAACCTAGCTTGCAACCTCATTATGTGCTTTGACTGGGAATCAAACCAGTGACCTTTGGGTGTGCAGGTTGGCACCTTACACATTGTGCCACCAGCCAAGGCTGTAAAACTATATATTTTTGTTAAATTTATTGGGGTGGCCCTGGCTGGTGGCACAGTGGATAAGGTGCCAGCCTGCGAACTCAAAGGTTGCTAATTCGATTCTCAGCCAGGGCACATAACCAGGTTGCAAGCCAGGTCTCCAGCCAGGTCCATAATTGAAGGCAGGTGAAAGACAACCATACATTGCATCTCTCCCTCTCTGCCTCTCTCCCGTCTCCTCTCTAGAAAAATAATAAAATCTTTTAAATAAATAAAATATTGGAGGTGACATTAGTTAATAAGATTATGTAGGTTTCTAGCACATAATTCTGTGATACATGATCTTCATATTGCATTGTATGTCCACCACTCAAAGTCAAATTAATCTTCCATCACCATATAGTTGACCCCCTTTTCCCTTTACTACCTTCCCACCTTCTTTCCTCTGGTAATCACCATACTGTTGTCTGTGTTTGGGTTTTGTCTGTTTTTCTTGTTTGTTCATTTGTTGCTTTCCATTTTATATCTTACATATGAGTGCAACCATATGGTTCTTAATGTTTTTTGTTTGACTTACTTCGCTTAGCATGATATTCTCAAGGCCCATCCATGTTTTCACAAATGGCGATAATACGTCTTTTCTTTTGGTTGAGTAGTATTCCATGTGTATTTGTACCCCATCTTCTTTATCCAGTCATCTATCAAAGTACATTTTGGTTGTGTCCATGTCTTGGCCACTGTGAATAATACTGCAGTGAACAAAGGGTTGCAAATAAATGTCTTTAAATTTTTCAGATAGATATGCAGAAGCAGGGCTGCTGGATCATAGGGTAATTCTCTTCTTAATGTTTTAGAAACCTCCAAACTGTTTTCCATAGTGGTTATACCAGTTTACATTCCCACCAGCAGTGAATAAGGGTTCCTTTTTCTTCACAGCTTCTCCAATACTTTTTATTACTTGTTTGGTAAGAGCCGTTCTAACAAGTTAAGGTGGTATCTCATATAGGCAAATAATTTTTGACAAAGGAGCCAAAAACATGCAATGGAGAAAGGAAATCTTCTTCAATAAATGGTGCTGGGAAAATTGGAAAGCCACATATAAAAGAATAAAACTAGACTGCTATTTATCTCCACATACAAAAATTTCCTCAAAATGGATCAAAGACCTAAATATAAGATCAGAAATAATGAATTACATAGAAGAATTACTTATGGACCTTGGTCTTAGAGAAAATTTTATGAATTTGGCCCTAAGGGCAAAGATAAATGAACAGGGTTATATCAAAGTAAAAACTTTTGCACAGAGAAAGAGACCACCAGCAAAATAAAAATGCATTTGAGTGGGAGAAGATATTTGCAAAGAGCTACTTTGATAGGGGCTTAATATTAAAAAATATCAAGAATTCAATACCAAACAAACCAGCAATCCAATTTCAAAATGGGCAGAGAACCTGCACAGACACTTCTCCCAAAAGAGGACATAGAAATGGCCAAGAGATGTATAAAAAGGTGCTCAACTTTTTTAGCTATTAGAAAAATTCAAATCAAAACTATAGTGTGATACTGCCTCATATCTTTCAGATGAACTTTCAAAATTGTGTATTTAAAAATGATGGTTTAAAAATATTTTTACATGAGATGAGACTAAAATCACACCAAGGCTAACCTGGTAGGCCACATGACTTTCATGGTAGTGCGCAGGCATACCTATTAAAATCCTAAATAGTTATACAACTAAAATATAAATATAGTTTGGTCACTAAAATGAATTCTCATATACTAAATTACTTTCATCCCTGTGACCTGTAACTGGAAGTTCACATTTCTCAATCCTCTTCCCCTTTCTGACTTTCCCACCCCCACCCCCAACCCACTGTGGCAATAATCAGTTTGCTCTCTGTATCTGTGAGTTTGTTTCTAAAGTTTTCATCCTGGCATTCTTTTTGGTGAGGCAACTTCATATTTTAAATTGCAAAATATAAGATATGAATTGCACTTGGAACTGTGCACTCTATGATTTCCTTTCCTGGTGGACTTAGCATGGATCAGTGTTTTATAGATGAGTCCTTTGAAGCATCATGCTGAAGATACTGATGGAAATGTGGGAGAGTGCTGGCTGTGATGGAATCAGTCTTACAAGGTCTGTCCCCAAAGGATAGAGCCAGTGTCAATATAATTAAAAGTTTGCACAGCCAGTATTTTTGGGACAGACCTCATAGTCTTGCAGAGTAGTAGGAAGACCAAATTGAACCTCTTGAAATGACCAGTAATTGATGTAAAAACATCAGCTGCAAAGAAAACAATATCATGCAGATTTAGTAAAATTTATTTGAAATTTGGATTTTTGTGGGCTGACAATGAGCATAAACTTTTTCCATGAGGTACAGTGTGTTTGGGGACAAGGTTCTGCCAAGAAAGAATGCTACCTCAAACGTTAGTTTTGAAATGTACAGGGACTACCATGAGAGGTCCTAAAAGTTTTAAAGCAGAGCAAGAAGACATTCAAGTAACAGAAACCTCCACACAGGGTAGGAGATGTAGTTGCGGAAATTGCAGAGGCCCCATTTGTATAAGGTTAGAGTTGCTCACATAAGTGGTGAGACACCCATTACCGTTTGGCAGCTGAGCGGTGCAGCTGATGCTCTGTGGGACAAAGCCAAGGGGCAAACGTCTGATGGTGCAGCTCTGTCAAATACAGTAATTCATCAAACAATGATAGATAGATATGGCCAAATGCAGAGCAGCATTTGTTATCCTGAGTACAAAAATGTTAGTAATATTCTCTGGAGACTTTAAGATGAATTCCCTGATATTAACAACTCAGCTAGCTGATCTTTTGGTATTTGTCAGATGAGAGCTAAATAAAAGGGCCCAAGAAAACATGTTTGGCCAATCTTTGTTCACTCCTACAACTAGAGAAGAAATTTTAAAATGATCTATAAACAATGACATGCAAGTGATGTACTAGTTATGCACAGATGGTGCTAAGGCAGTGGTCTCCAATAAGAACAACTTGTTCCATGTATTCAAGCTGTTTACTGGAAATGAGATCTACTCACTATTTCCTGCATTGGGGGAGCTCTCACCACCAGGGATGTTTTAAAATTTTTAAGGAAAATAATTAGCTCTAAGATAGTCATATTATGGACAAACAAATTGAGTTCTTTGCTTTTTCTCAGATTGGAGAAAATACATCGGCATTGATTACAAGCAATTATTGTTTTCTGTACTAACTGGAAGAAAACTTCATGTCTTTGGTGATAAAACCTACACAGTAAGTAGGAATATATGCATAGTTTGGATTAGCTTTGAAAATCAGCACATTGGTAGTTTCTTCTCATTTGAAAGTTTCTGTTATTCTGCATGAAATAAAAAGTGAATGCGATGGGTGCAGATCTAAATCTATGGAACATAAAACGTGATTGGAGTGAGCTAGATTATTATATTGGTCTGAATAACCTTATAAAAATTCATTGAAAGAAGGAACAACATATTCTGAAAATTATGAATAATTCACTAGATAAATATCACCATAAATTCTTGGCCAATGTATAAGCTCCACATTTTTCATTATCCTTGATATTCATATTAAAATACATTCTGCAATGGGTTAAAGTTACTTATGGAATTTTATTGCACCATGATCTGTGAAAATGGGTCATTTTATATCTACTTCAGGATATGTGTAATGATAATTTTGGAGTTAATACATACGACGAATTTTAAAAATTTCAAGACACACTTGAAAACTGGTGAATCTCCTTTTTGTAGAATGACATAACTATTAAACCAACTTTATTAATGATATTATTGCAATCCTCTATATTCTTTTTCACTTTTATGTTCTTGCTCTTTCAAAAACACAGCTATAGTAAAGATCCCCATTACTTTTCTTGTTTTTCTCTTTTCTTCCTTTTTTGTCTATTTCAGTTATGCTTTGTAATTTGCTACTAAGTTTCTCAACATTTTAAGTTTACAACAATTATACTTTCATTATAACAAGTGAACTTTTTGTTTCATAAATAAATGTCCAATATATCTCTTTCATTCACTCTGAGTTGCTTTTGCTTTATTACATGTATCTCATAGGTCTTACAAATGTAGCATAAAGATTTTCATTTTTTAATCAAATGTTGGGAACCTCCTTATTTAATAATGAATTTTTCTTCTTCATTTTTACTGTCATCTTTTAATAGACTGTCTCTTTCTTCCACTCATTACCTGTATCCTCAGCTTGACAGCTTTCTGTGTTTGCTCTGAGCCTTAGGTAGTTTTGTCACCTGACTCATTTCTTTAGTATCTTTCTCATCCATTAGATTTTCAGCTAGTAGAAAGCTAGAATACCGTATCTAATTACCATTGATGCCCCTACACAGTTCTGGGTACATGTAAGATACTTAATAATATCTAGTTACAGTCAGAGGTATTTTTCAAAATCTTTAACAGCCATTCTGAACAAGAAATGGCCAATCTGAACAGATATTCATTGAGACAGTCATAAGGAGCACCATATTAGCTAAATATCAGCCCATCAAAGTTTTCTTTATTCTGTTCAATATCTATTATTTTGACTTTTGTGAATATGATAAAACAAAACATAACCAAATGATTTAAAATATATAGTTCTTTTCAGAATCCAGTTTCCTAAAAACAGTCATGTTCAATACTCCTACCATGTGAATTTTCATGATTAAACCTTACCAGACCTTTATAGTCATGCATAGTCCAAACTACTTAAAAAAAGAATTGCTTTTTCCTTCAGAATTGATGGTTTTAACATTCCCCATGTAGTTCTATATCATGTAATGTATAGACACAAAAGCTGGAACACTGTAAACACTGTAAACCTTATATTGAGGAACTATTTCCATAGCAGCCAGAACAGCCTTAACCCTTAATAAATGTTAGTAAAAATCCACAAACTGTCGGTTTATGTACCACATTATGTGAGGTGGGAAACCAACCTACAAGACAAAGCAACCATGAACATAGGTAGCAAAAGAGCTCAACTGCTCAACAAAGGTGCTTGCTTTTGATTTAGGGATATGCTTTTCTTCTTCCAAAGGCATTTAACAATAGTTCAGGTAAAACAAAAGTGGATAAATGTATGATGATATTTTCTGTGATTTTCCAAAGAAAGAATATATAGAGAATTTTTTAAGCTACATTATGAGACAGTGCCTTTTGGAGTTTCAGCATGTAGGACCACGGATCATCTCAAATGCCACTTAATCTGTAGAAAGTATTTACAACAAGCCAATGCCCCCTAGAATGAAAGAGGACATTTAATGTGGCAGTCCATGATGGAGGGGAGGCAACGGAAGAGAAGGCACAGCTTGAAGTACCGTGGAACGGGGTGACTTACACCTCCCTGCTGAAAGCAGCAGACTTGCAACTACAGAACGGCTAATCTGTTCTACTGTTTTTTAATCAGATGTTGGCATTATCTGCCACTAATTGCTTTTTCATTTCCACTTGTAATTATTCCATTGCATGTTTGTAGTGAGAAAGCTGAAAATGAGGCAGATCACTGAGAAAGAATTAATTGTTAATGAATAATCATCAGTAGGAAGCCAATTTCATTATCTTCAAAGAGGTAGCCAGAGATTAACCACTACCTGTGGTTCTCCTACTTTCTGTGCATGACTGTAAAGTAATCACAAATAATCATGCCCTCCAACTTCATCAATTATTTTCTATTATGTGGATTGATACCCATTTTTGTCTTTGTTGTTTAATGATAATGGCAGTGTTCATGCTGGGGAGTGCTAATTGGAAGGTGTTACAATCAGTGGGCTCTAGGCCTAATTATTAGAGCATCTTCTTCATTAGCACTTGATCCTACTAGGGTTGCATGGTGGGAGTTAGTATATTTTCCAAGTTACAAGAATATTATATCAGGAAACTTTTGCATGTTCTTATGCCAAGTAACACACAGAAAATTTTATGTCTGGTCAAAGTTTGTACTTACGAAAAGAGACATTCTGTTTAAATAAAGTAAGATATTTTAACTTAATATGAATCTTTGAATGAGATGCTTACTCCTGACCTATGAGCTGGGTCTGCTCAGGGCTATTGATGAGCTTTCATTTCTGCTTTGTTTCCACCATTTATCTACCAATACTCATTCCTTCAGGTCAGCTCATACAGCCCCCTGGAATGATTACCATATGAAGCCCCCTATGGAGCTTTGTCAGTTATCATAGGAAACATTATGAAATGAGTTTAAAAGTTTCCATGGTTGGGTGACATCTCTCTATACAGACAAAAAGTAAATACATAGCCCTATTTCATATTTGTGTAGGGCTGCATGCCTTTTCAAGGTTCCTTCAGGTGTTCTGGTTCACAATATCCTTTAATAGAGCAGTGAGGCTTGCTGCTGATATACCTACTGTGGCCCCAGAAGTTCCTATGGCACAAAACCTCACGCTAGCTTAGCCTCTGGCACAGTGCATTCACCTGCATCCCTTTCCATTGCATTGCACAGTTCTTTCATGAGTGTGACTAAATTGGCTGCCCGTTAAATCAGAAAGGACATCCGTTGGACTCTAAATCACTGCCAGGCAACCAAGATCCCGTATCTAACTAGACCCACAGCTAAATAAAGCCATAGCATGCAGCAATCTCCAGTGTACTGGACTGCAGGGCAAGTTTTTTGAACAGCTTGAGGAGGGAAACTTGCAAAAGAGAGAGAAACAATGGGTGTAGTTGAAAGAGTATAGGTTTGCCATTAGTTCTAGCCATTTTCTTAGCTGCATTAAGCCAAGGGTCTGACAGCTAATCGTGCTTGCCTTGGTTTGAAGCAGATCATGAAGAACTTGAAATATCGCAGTAATGTCTTATTTTCCAGAAATGAAATGAACATGCCTGAGAATATTAGGATAAGTAACCCCAAGTCCTGCAACAAGCAAATCTTGCAAAGTCAATGACAGTACAAAAGAAAGTCTGCTGTGAGGTGGTCTTTCATTTATCCAATGAGTTGGAGACTCATTATCCAATGAGTGTGATGACTCTGCCATCTGAAGATAGGGCTTCCTATATCATCAAAGAAGGAAAGGGAGAGAAGGCAGAGGATACTGTCTCTCATGCGCCATCACCAGAAGCAATTCATAGTCCTATATGCCAGAACTCAGTCACCTGGCTCCACCTCAGTGAAATATGGCCTGGGAAGAAGGCCTGATGTGCTAAACACAGCATTTGTATCTGCTATAATGTGCAAAAAGGTAGAATAATCAGGAGATCCATTTTAGACATTATACTGTGAGTGCTTAGAGATGATTGGGAACTGGAGGAAGATGAGAATCCAGGATGAGTTTTAAAGAGTCACAGAAGGGAAACTATAATGGATGCCTAAGGATAGTGTAGAATCTGATTAGAAAAGTCATACCAGAGATAGGGTCAAAAAACTAAACCAAAGATTAAATGGTGGTTCTCTGGGGACTTATTAGCAATGTTTGAGGAAGACTAGATGTACATAGAGGATGAGAATGGAGAAAGCCTAGCAGATAGTATTCAAAACAAACTAGATTATTACTGATATCCACTGCTATGTTCAAGGGAGAAATAACCACAGAGAAGAAGAAAATCTCCAGGAGACACGGACATTCAGATGTCTGGGGAAGAGGTTCAGGTGTCTCCTGACCTTTATTGTGGGGCCACTGATGAGAAATTCAAACCCTCTCAGCAAATCACTGTTTGGGGCCTCTGAACTGTTGCTTGGTGAAAGTCCTACTCACAGTTTTTCTCTTGAATATACTAATACAATTATTCTTTTCTACCATGATCTTGAAATAACTATATTTCAAGGACAGGAACACTAGATTCTTGGTTTATCTATTGTTAAATGAGAGGTTGGGAAGGAGATGGGGAGATGTGAAGCAAAAGAAAATACATAGATACACCCACATTTCAGAGTGTCTACAATATAATATTTTTTAAAATGTAGGAGAAGTTCAGAGATGGAAAGGGAACATGGGGTAAATAAGACATTCTGAGCTAGGGGTCAGGTAAGATGCCCTGGGTCTTTATAAGGTCATTGCAATACAAAAGGAAGAGCAGACCTTTAGCCCTGCCCTGTAAGTAGGTCAAAAGATGTTATCTCTGATCATCTCTTAGGAGCAAGGCCTCTAAGTCAAGTTCTTCTAGGTATCTGGGGAGGAAGGAAACATGTCCCTTGAGCCTGGGGCTAAAATTACCTTTAGCTCAAATCAATCTGCATACAACAGAGACACATCTTGGGTTGACTTTCTGGATTTCATAGTTCCCTCCACTGAAACTTCCCTGGAAGTTTCACATTTGGGTTGGTAAATTGTTCTATTTTCCATTAAACCAGTATTAGTCTGAGCAAAGTTCAGTTCAATTAAACAGTTGTGTCTCATTTCAGGAGGGGGTGATGCAGGCAGGCCCCCAAAATGATGCTTCTGGTACAAGCAGTCAGACATTTAAAAAGAGGCATCTTTATGGAAATAAAACAGGAACATTCCAGCTTCAGAGTTCTGAAGGTACACAGAAAAGATTTGTAGGTGATTTCCCTTCAGATGAGGGAAGGTGGTCAGTCACACTCTGCTAGATTCTTGTGGTCTATAGGCTGAATGTCAGGGGCCTTTCTGCAGCCCAGGAGAGCTGTCCATAAGTGCGCTTGAGATTTCTCTGAAGTCTATATTAAGTTGTGCTATGTTACCTTGCATGGCACCGGGAAACAAGCAATTTTAGTTCTCAATGATTTCATGTCAGAGGATGAAAAATGAAAATGTTCATTTGGAGGGTTACAGCCAAATATATAAGAAAACCAGAAAAATTCAAGACCCAGTCTAGTTTATAGGTAGAAAATAAAAAACTCAAAAAATGATGAACAGCAGTAGACTCTTAAGATCCATAATGGTATATTATAGTTTCTATTGAAACAATTTTTCTTCTCTACAAGCATCTCACTTTTATCAAAAATAACTAATTAAGACTATTTTGCAAAAATAAGTTTAGTTCCCCTCAGATTGGCCTGATTATTTGTAGAAGCCCAGCAACAATAGTAATTAACTACTTAGTCTTCTTTAAATCTGCTTGGCTGGGATTTTCCATAAGGAACCTTCTGACTGACCTTAAAAAGGTCTCTCAAGTTTCAGAATCCAAGCCACAGCGTTGCCATCAGACTTCACATGTAGCACCTATGTCTTGGGGGTTAATTCCTCTTTTCTTGAGATGTCTAATGTATGCTGAGTCATTTTTTGCATCTTCCTAAAAGCAACTTTGACCTGTGTTTGCATGCCTTTTTTATCTGACTTGTCACTTGTATGGCTTATCTTACTTATAAATAAGACATTTCATAGGACATTGACCATGTCCTTCAAGATCCTAACATGATACAGGCTGTAAGAGGTGATTTACTGATGCTTGGCTGCTATACCCATAATTTTTGTTTCTGTCTCTTACATCCTCCCATTATACTGGGCTAATGCCTTTGATGAGAACACTCTACTCCACCCTCTAACCCTACCATTCCGTTCCACCATGGCTACCATCATGCCATTGTTACAAAATTAGAAGCTGAAGATTTTTATTTTCTTTCTTCTGCATGGAATGAAGAGATGTTCAAGCTGGAAATGGTGTAACAGAGACAGTTACCAACCTTCGGGAGCAACTCCATTTTGTTAGGGGCTAGACAAGGGAGCATGCTGTTCTTGAGGGCAAATGTGAGCCCTTTGAGTAAAAAAGCCTCACATTTGAGTAAAAAGTAGGGCTTGGGGAATGAATCAATGCTAAAAGACATTTTCTATAACATTTAAAGGTAGAAATCGAATTCAACATGCTTTACTTATTGGTATTTAATATTTGTGTATAATAATAATGTTACTGTAAATGTAGCTGTTATGGCACTTTTTCATTAATTCAGGTGTCTGGTATTATATTAAGGATATGAAAATGAAGAAGATATAGTCCTTGTTCTCTAAAGTTTAAACTCATGTTATCTCTTAATGGTGCCCCTGTTTCTGAGTGTTTCATGGGTGAGAAAGGAAAGCCATAATAGAGATTATAGAGGGCTCTTAATGCTTTCAGGAATGAAGGTAGTTTAAAAAGTAAATACCCTGGCTGATGGCTCAGTGGAAAGGTGCTGGCCTCCAAACCCAAAGGTCATTGGTTCCATTCCCAGTCCTGACCAAATAACCAGGTTGCAAGCCAGGTCTCTGGCCAGGTCAGTAGCTGGAGGCAGGTGAAAGGCAACCATACATTGATGTTTCTCTCCCTCTTTGCCTCCCTCCCTTTCCCTCTCTCTAAAAATAATAAATAAAATCTTTAAAAATAAATAAATAAAAATAAAAAATTGATCAAATACTATGAAATTTTCTGAGATTATAGTGCTGGACTTCAGGGTAAAAATATTTAAGTACATGGCTTTTAAAAAGAGATTCGTGATAAAAGGTGGGGCTAGCTATAATATATAAAAATAAATCTTGATAAAATTAAGGATACTACTAATATATCTTTAAGAGCATTTATTCTGTCAATCAAGTCTGCTATCATTTATTCTTATAAATATGTTCTTTCTAATACTGCATTTTCAGAACTTTATTTAAGAGATAAAAACTATTTATGTAAAACTCAGATCCTGTACATTTCTATGGGAAGAACTAGTTGCTGAATCAAACATAAAGAGTAGCAGAGAGTCTCAGAAGTAAGGCCAGTACAGATATAGCCCTCAAGTGAAAACTTGATGCATACAATGCTATCCTCCCGTTTTATCACCTCCTATCAATTTTAATACCTTATGTCTCATCAGAGAGTGCTTATACTTTGACATGTTCCCTCCTGGTACAAGATGCCAGCTACTGAAATATAAATCACTGCAGAGAATTGTTGGATTTAGAGCCAGTTCTTCTAATCGAAAACAATAGCAATGTTAATTTCAGTTTGAGAATGATAGCTTTTGTATGGTAATATAATGGTACAGACTGTAATGATGTCAACTACTGCAATAAAATATGCTTCAAATGGGATACCTTTTACATTTAGACTAGGGTGACTTCCATCACATTCCTTTTTTGGCATGAAAACTGATAATCTATTAAATAAATATTAATCCCTAGCAGTTTTCAAAGCAGGTTCATCCATATCAGGATTTTAAATAACTTCATTAATTACTTAACTACCTTTTCCCTAAATTCCTAAGGGATCTTTGATGCTAGTCACTCTAATGAGTTACCAAGTGATTCATGACTTCAACCTGTTATCATGCAAAATACATTTTCAGTTAGAAATCTTTATAGATAGTTTTGCCAGAAAATAAGTCACTGCTCTAGGCGGTCAAGAGGCAAATTTCATTTGTGCAGTGTTTAAAGAAATGTGATTATTTTTAACATTAGTACTCTAATGTGTCCACAAATTCAATTAGGGCAATACATGATCAAATGAGGGATTCTATTTGATAAAATACAATCTGAATTATCTGTGGGTGAATTATGAATTATGATAGGAATAACTATGGCTAGTTTTTACTTTCCTGTAAATTTTCATATCATCTACTCCTCAGAGTAATTATTGAAAACACAGGATGTTTTTTTATTAACTAATATAAGACACAACTGAGAAAGTAATATATTTTTCAAAAACCATGTAGCTGTTTCTCTTCCCTTGAGTTATAATCAGATATTGAGTAGTTTTTATTTTTAATAAAATTTATTTTATAATATACATATTCATTTACAATGCTGTAACAAGGAGAAATACCAATCCCTCCATTCTCTGTCACATTGCGGACTGGCTACTCTCTTGGAGTAATGCTGAGCCACCATGTTAGGATTTTCTTTTGCCTGTACCCTGTTTTAAGTCACCAGTTTCCAGTGTTGTGACAGCTAAGTAGTCAAGTGGGATATCTTCTTTTACAGGAAGATATCTTTGAACTTGAAGCCTCACCAGAGATTAAACTTTCTATTTCCTATAAAGATAATTCAAAGGTAGTTGCTTAACTGAAACAACCCTTTTGTTTATAGCCCCTCTTTTTACTCCCACCCTTGGTTCCTGATTCCTCCAAATCCTAAGTCTTTCTGGTGTTTTGTGGTGTGAATCAGTTCACTTTCCTGAGACCTGCAGATTTCAACTTTCTATCTTCCCAACATCAGTGGCATTGGCTTCTCTCTTTTGTGTTTGTGTGTGTTTGTAGATGATGATGATTGTCACTGATACTTTAGGAGTGTTAATTATGGTCTAGAGTGGTGATAAACTTTTGTTCAATATGCCATGTTAACTAGATGTTGATAATTGTCAAGCCTTGTCTTTTTGTCAGGCATCTGGGGAGTCAGCAACCAGTAGGTTTAATTTGAACAAAATATTTGCAGTCCATATGATTGAAATTCCTATGTTCTTTTTTAAATGAATATTGGGAGTATTGTGCTAAGTGAAATAAGTCAGACAAGACAAGAACCATGAAATTTTATTCAAATGTGGGATATGTAACAAAAAGTGACAAGTGAATCAACAAAACAAACTAAAAAACTCAAAAGGCACAGACAACAGAAGCGTGGTTATCAGATGGGAAGTGAACAGGGAGGACGAAGAGGGTAAAGGAGTCAAAGACATGGTGACTGAAGGAGACTAAGCTTCAGGTGGTAAGCACCCAGTAGAGTATACAGATGCGACACCTAAAATTTATACAACGTTATTAACAAGTATTACTCCAATACTATTTTTAAAAAGTAAAACATGGACAAAAATTAAATTAAATTAAAATAAATTTTAAATGTTGCCTTCATAAGCTCTTCAGAGACATGACACATCCACAGAACTCCCCTGGGGAACTACCAATAGGGAAGGGAGGCAAAAAGCTGCTAGTGTTTGGGACTTGGGGATGCCATTCCCATCTCCCACCCAAAACCTAAGAAGTTTCATTTTTACCTGATTCACTTACAACTTAGGTTATAAGTGAAAAAAAGTTTCAGAGATACAAAATGTTTGAACCCAGTTAAAATAAAAATATAATGAAATATAGACAATCAGATCTCTTTAGAGTGATTGGTTGAGTTTTAAGTGGCCTACTTCAGTCCCACCCTATATGAGTAAAAATGTTTGTTTCAATTGTTTTTTCCTTTGACATCACTTATATAGAGGCTCCAGAGTAGACTTGTATGTCTGCATATAGGCACATTCATAGTAGAGGTTCTTGGTACCTTAAGGAGATGTTGAATTGGGACACAAAGTAGTGACAGAGTTCCTCAGATTACACAGCTGCTCTAATTTGTGCCTTTTATTTTTCTTCCTCTTTTTACTCTTTCTTTTGCCTTCTTCATTCTTATGGTAGCTTATCCAGAAGTTCATTTCTTTTGCATTAACTGTCCAGCATATTCAGATGCCACAATCAAATAATTCTTTAATCTCATGTGGTAAATTGTTAATTAGCCCATATTCTTCCTATATCATCAGATATTTCTCTATAATCAGTGCTCAATCCAATGTCAAACTATAGAGCCATTTCAAAACTTTGCATTTTCAGAAACCTAGATGTTTTTTCTTTTTTTTCTTTTTTTTAAGATTTTATTTCATTATTTTTTTTAGAAAGAGGGGAAGGGGGAGAGACATCAATGTATAGTTGCGTTTCACTTGCCTCCAGCCACAGACCTAACTGGAGACCTGGTTTGCAACCTGGTTATGTGCCCTGGCTGAGGAATCGAACCTGTGACCTTTGGGTTCACAGGCCAGCGCCTTAACCACTGTGCTGCCAGCCAGGACCTAGATGTTTTTTTAATCTGAGAGTAATAGATGACATGGGAAAATATTTCATATAGGTGCCATGAAATGGCATGATTCTCTATGCCATTTTTCATAGAGAATTAAAACAGAGGTAGTTAAATACCCACCACAAAGCAGCAAATCTCTGGCTATCTTACTCTTGTTGAGAGTTTTATCGTTGAGGAGAAAATAAGCAATTTTCATTCATAAGCCAGTTCTTTGTCCCTCCCTGGCCACCTTCAGAATCCACCTGTATCTGTGGTATTTAAAAGGTAAGGAATTTATTTCTGACTCAATTGTTGGCCATATGTTTTAAATCTCATGTTGATGTTTTTATTTTTTAAATAGGAAATGAGAATATATTTGTTAGTGCAAGCTCCTGCCCTCTTTCCCCTTGGCCATGGCCCTATTCTATTGTCTCCTTGTTTCCCTTTAAGCTTTTAGTCTCCTGTAGGAGCTTTCCCCAAACACAGTCATCATAGGATTCCAGACTAAATTCTCTGAGCCTCTCACTGCTCAAAAACATCTAACAGATTACAGTAGTTTAACCCAGAAACCTTATTCTCCCATTCAAGATTTTCCTCAAAATGTCTTCCAACATCAACATTACTTTGGCTAGACTTCCTCTCCCTTCTAACAGGTCATGACACCCCTCTCCCGCTACCAGCCCCATTCATCCATTTCTGTGGGTTTAGTCTTGCCGTCCTTTCATTTCTGTATCAAAATTGTTCCCATTGTTTAAAATTTAGTTCAAATTTTTAAAAATTTACTTTTTAATTACAGTTGACGTTCAATATTATATTAGTTTCAGGGCTACAGTGCAATGGTTTAATATTTATATAACTTACAAGGTGACCCTCCCAGTAAATCTAGTATTTATCTGATACCATATAGTTATAATATTATTGACTCTATTCCCTATGCTGTACTTAACATCCCATCACCATTTTTTAAATTTAATCATTATTGTATTTTTTCCATTATCATTTAGTTCCCTTACACACCCCTCTCCTCAGCAATCACCACACTGTGTCCATGTCCATGAGTCCTTTGTCCTTTTTGCTCAATCCATCCGTCCCCTAATGTTCCCCCAGTAGCTGTTATCTGCTCTCCATCTATGAGTTTATAATATATAATGTCTCAAATACAGAAAACTTCATAGAGAAATATCTTTTTTTTTTTAAAGCCCAATACATGGAGTGTTTAGAAGCCACTCAGTTTTTACAAGACAATACCTGAAGGCCTTGGAATAGGATCAAATTTTTAGAGATTCATGGCACAAATTAAACTTTGCTCTTATGCCCTCTTTATGCAAGCATGTGCTCTAGGGCAGAACTACATAAACAAATTGACCATGTTCATGATTGCTGCAGTATAGTCAAGTGATAATGTTTTTCTATGTAAAGGCATAGAAGTTATAGGAGAAATTTTTATATTGACAAGAGATGCTTATAAACAAGCAGGGTGTTCAGACATTTTATGACAAATTTTGCCAGTAAGTTTTTAGTAGACTACCTTTATCCTTCTAAAACAAATAGTGATCGATGAAAGTTGTGGAATGCATTTTCTTCTTTTTTCAAACACCATGAACGAACTCTTCCAGGAATCAAGAACTCGGCACCCTGTCAGGTGGGCCTGCTGCTGCTGTTGTAGCCCTGTGCTGTGGCAGGCTCAGTGGAACTGGAGGTGACATCTTGTTTCAGTGTCCTTCCTTTTGTTCTTTACATCTTTCATTTGGGATAGAGAATGTGAGGGTTTTTTTTTCTTCTAAATGGCATGTAGGGTGTGGAGCAAAATTAAGTTTATGGTTGATCATATGGAAAGTCATTCAAAAATAAATAATAATACAGAAATGAACTCTGACTTTCACATACTCATAACTGTAAACTTCTTTTTGCCCCACCCTATATATTAATACATTCAATCTTTACTGGAATCCAAATCAGCAGTGTATTCTTAGAAGCATAAATAAAAAGAATAAGAGGAAAGAAGAATTTTTCGGTTATTGGAAAAATAGTCCAGGGCATTGAAACAGAAATAAATCAGCTTGAACTATACCACAAGTGACATTTATAGCCAATGTCAAAATACAAATCATGTTCTGATTACAACATTCTTGTGCAGTTCTGGTAACATTGTATTGTGGCTTTAACTGAGTACTTTAACTGTCTCTACTGTGTGACAGTTGAGACAATTCATACATTTTGGTTTTCATGGTTTGCATTTGGTGGTGTTTTTGCAATGGGAAAAAAAAGATATTGTAATTTCAATATGCAAATCCTGGGCAACTACAGATTAAGTGTTCTAACATCTGGGTGACTAAGCATGTTGAAGGACAAATTGTCTTTTCTCATACTTTTTCAACAGACTAAGGTTAAATAAATAGAAAATAAAGGGAAAGGTCAAACCAATTAAATACATATTTATTTTTAGAGTAAGACTTCACCATCTGTTGTAATAATATACACGATGCTAAAGGATTTGGAAAAAAGTGTAATGAAAATGTAATGACTTTTAAAGCCAAATTATTAGATGAGCAAGTTCAAGATATGGACTTTTCAATTATTTAGCTAGTATTGATTAGGTACTCATATAATTTGTAGGAGTTTCTAAGATACGTTAGTATTTTTTAATAACTAAGCATAATCCTATCCTCAAGATAGGAGGACATGGTATTAGAAAATAGAAAACTACCACTACAAATGTAAATGGATAATTACAATAATTGCAGCGCTATGCAGAAAGGAAATGAAGTCATGGGTAAAGTTGGATGAAGGAGCAAACAATTTACAAGATAAGAGTTGATTCTGCCTAAAATCCAGATATGTTTTTGGTTTCTTTAATGAGCACGAAAAAGATGAAGAGAATGAGCCATTAGCCATCATGTACAAAAAGCAGCTTTTGCTTCTGGTGTTTTTGTATCCATTTTGGATAATAAAACTATCCCATAGACTTAGGAAAAAATAATTTGTAAAGAAAGAAGTTTAAAGGTTTTAAATTTTATAAGAGTTTAATTTCAGGATATAAGAAACATTTAAAAAACATAAAAGCCTGGATATATCTTTTCACTAACATTTTCACAGTATGACAGGAAAATGCAACCACCACCCTCTCTTCCACTATTCTCCTTCTCCAATGCTTCCCATCTCTAGTAGTTGACATCATCATCCTCCAAGTCCCCTAAGTTAGAAACGTAGGCATCATTCTTTATTATTACCACTCTTTGAGCCTTGATGGTCAATTAATCTCTGAATTTTATACCTTCATAAGAGTTTGCTAAATCCTTCACTTTCTCCATTCCCATTGCAAGACGTCTGTTGATCCTTCCATGAATTTAGTCCCCACCTCCTCCAGCCCTCCTTGCTGACACTGAGGTAATTTTCTTGAAGCACAAATCAGAATGGACCATGTTTTAGTTTCAAAGCCTTCAATGGCTTCCCATCATCCTAAGGATAAATTTGAAAATCCTTAGGATGGTTTACCAAGCCCAACTAAACCTTGACCCTACCTACCCCTCCAGGTTTACCCGTTCTCCATCTTCAGCTGCAGCAACACTGAGAATGCACCTGGCACCTTGTGTGTCCAGAGTTTCAAACAAACTGTCCTTTGCAGAGAGTACTTTCCCCACCTCCACCCCCACCCCCATCTTTCCACAGCCAGTCTCCTGCCCTTACCAATGTACTTATAATTACTTATCGCATCCTTAGTTTACTTATAATTTCCAAGATAAAAGCATCTTTTTGACTCATCCTTAAATCTCTTGTGGGGGCTGTGGTCAGTTACTGTGATAGGTACCCCTTCATTTTTATTTGTAAGTCTCATTAAGTTATAAATTCATTGTTGAAAGTAGAAATATTTTTTACTATTAGCTTATATATCCAAAATATTGGATGATATCTGGTATCTATTAAAGAAATTAATCAGTAATAGGCATTTTATATATTCTTCTACAAAGTTTTGTTAAAAAGGAAGCAAAAACTATCCTAATGTTGAGTGACAAATTAGACACACTAAACCTCTCTAATACTATTTGTAAATAGTTTTTTTGATTCTGTTCATATTGGGTTTTCTTTACCAAACAAACTTAAACGTAGGCAAACTAAAAATCAACGTAGCTAATATTTATTAAGTCTATAATGTCGGGTACAGTGTTAAATTCTTTACAATAGATCTTGGTTAATTTTAGTTACTCAAAAAACATATCATCCATCCACTTCTTTCTTTTTCAACTTTATTGAGGTATAATTAACAAATAAGATCATAAGATATTTAAAGTATACAACAAAATTATGTCATATACATATGCATTATGAAAGGGTTACCCCAATCTAGTTAACTTGCCCATCACCTTGCATATTTAACGTATTTTTTTGTGAGAACATTTAACTTCTATTCTCTTAGCAAAAGTAAATTATATAATATAGTATTATCAACTCTAATAACTATGTTGTACATTTAATTTTAAGACTTTATTCATTGCATAAGTGAAAGTTTGCACCATTTACCAACTTCTCCCTATATCCCCCACTCCACCCCCTAGCAACCCCTTTCTACTCTCTGAGTTTGACTTTCTTAAAAAATTATTTGTGGAATTTCACATAAAAGTAATACCATTTGCTTTTCTGTCTGGCTTATTTTACTTAGCATGATGCCCTTCAGTTTCATTCATGCTGTCAAAAATACAGGATTTTTTAAGGCTAAATAATGTTTTATTATTTGAATAAAAATGAATAACATATTCATTTGTTGACAAATATTGAGATTATTTTTATATTTTAGTTATTACAAATAATGCTGCATCGAACATGGTACAGATAACTCTTCAAGATAATGGTTTTGCTTCCTCTGGATAAAAACCTATAAGTAGAATTGCTAGGTTATTTGGTAGTTCTATTTTTAATTTTATTGTGGCTTTACCAGATTGCATTCCCATCTGTAGTGTACAATTGTTCCCTTTTCTTTACTCCTCACCAGCATTTGTTATTTTTGTCTTTTTCATAAAAGCCACTTAACAGGTGCAAGATGACATTTCATTGTAGTTTTGATTTTGCGTTTCCCTGATGATTAGTGTTCATGTGTACCTGTTGACCATTTGTATATCTTCTTTGGGAAATGTCTATTTGTGTCCTTTACCCATTTAATTGAGTGATTTGTTCTTTTGTTGTTGAAGTGTGTGAGTTCCTTGTATATTTTGGGTATTAACCCCTATTGGATATGTGGTTTGCATATATTTCCCCCCATTCTTTAGGGAGCCTTTTCATTTTGTTGATAGTTTCCTTTGATGAGTGAGCATTTTAGTTTGATGTAATTTCACTTGCTTGCTTTTGATTTTGTTGCTTTTGTAGTCAAATTAAAAACATGGCCAGGACCACTGTTGAACAGCTTATCCCCATGGGGACTTGTGTCTGGAAGCACTGTTGGCTATCAGAGCCAGGTACCCTGGGGATCTGTCCCTGGGCAGCACTGCAGAAGGTGCAGATACGTGTGCAAGCTCCTTCATGGAGGTACTGGTGAGTTGGAGCAGGATGAAGGTAGCTAGCCAGGGAGGCATCCACCAGTTTTCTCAAGTCCCCAGGGAGGGTTCCAGCAAGCACCCAGATGTGCCAAATTATAAACCTGGCCCTCAGGCAGCAGTATTCAAAGTATGCAGATGGCTCCTTTTTAAAGCCTGGAGCTCTGGTTGGTAGCACAGTGGATAGGTGCCGGTCTGCAAACCCAAAGGTCCCTGGTTTGGTTCCCAACCAGGTTGCAAGCCAGGTCTCCCAACCAGGTCCGTAGCTGGAGGCAGGTGAAAGGCAACCATATATTGATGTTTCTCACCCTCTCTGCCTCTCTCCCTTCTCCTCTATCTAAAAATAATAAAATCTTTAAAAAATTTTTAAATTAATATTAAAGCCTGGGAGATGGGTGGATTTTACCTGTTTTCTCTTCACTGAGCCCTGAAGCGAGTAGCTTGCTTGATGGAACAATTCCTTCCTTGTTAGACAGTCTTGTGGGTTTTATAAAGCAGGACTCACTGGGTGTGAGAGTAGGTATTTTGGGAGCCTGTCCCTATGTTGGGAGTCTTAAAAGATGTAGCCCTAAATGTGGTATCCAAACCCATCACTCAGAAAAAGCTGGGGAGCTGGGAGTGTTGGAAATTAGGATAAGAGTGTGTCTCAACCTTACCTACCTGTTTGGGTGGACATTTTATCATACATCCTACATGTGGGAGTTACTCAGCTGGTTTCTGGTTTCTCTTGGAGGTGATCACACCATGTACAGCTGTCTGTTCAGTGCATCTATGGGAAAGGGAGTTCAGGAGACACCTGTGATGCCAGCGGGAGCAACCTCACATCCATTGCTTCACTCCTTTCTGTTTCCTCGCTTAGGCCTCTGGTCTAAGCTACCATTACTTCTTTGTTTTTCTTATAGGTCAGAATTATCAAGATAATCTACATACAGTAAAATTCTCATGTTCAGTTCTACAGTTTGATGAGTTCTGGCAAATGGAGAAACAGTTGTGTTACCCCTACCACAGCTGAGCTTCAGAACATTTCGATTGCCACCAAAAGCTTTCTTCCCACCACCCCTTCCAGCCACTGGTAAGATCTGTTCTGTTTTCTATCCTCATAGTTTTGCCTTTTCAGGATTCTCATATAAATGTGATCTTGAAGTATGTATTCTTCAGTAACTAGCTTGTCCTGGAACATCATGTTGATGCATGTTTTCAAAATTTATTCCTTGTTAGAGCTGAATAATGTTACATTTTGTGAATACATTATAATTTATTTATTGTTTTTCTAATGAGTAGACATCTGGATTATTTCTAGTACTTGGCAATTATAGAAAAATGCTACTATAAACATATAGGTCTTTGGATAAATGTTTTCTTTTGAGTAAATATCTGGAAGTGGAATTGCTAGCTCATGTGGTATGTGTATATTGAATGCTACAAGAAACTGCGATACCATTTTGCACTCCAATCAGCAACATACAAATGTTCTAGTTGCTTTACATGCTTGTCAAGAATTGGCATTTTCAGTTTTTTTAATGTTAGCAAATGTAATAGCTATATAGTAGTATCTCATTGTGCCTTTAGTTAGTAACTAATGACATTGAGAAAGTTTCATGTCGTCATTTTGCCACCTGAATTTCTTCTTTTGTGAAATGTCTGTTCAAATCTTTTGTCAAAATGTGAAATATTGTATCTTCTTTTTATCAAATTATAAACATCCTGTATAGTTTCTATTTTTTTTCTTTTTCTTTTTTAAATTTTATTGTTGTCGTATTACATCCATCCCCGTTTTGCTTCCCTCTGTCCCCCTCCCCACCCACCCATTCCCCCCAAAGTCGATCCCACCTGTTGTCCATGTCCATGGTTCCTTTATACTAGGTTCTTGTCTAAACTGCTCCCCTTCCTTGCCTCTGCCTCCCCCCTCCCCCTGATCCCCTTCCACCTGACCACTGAAGGCCTATTTACTGTATTCATATATTTGGTTCTGTTTTGCTTGTTGTTAGTTTTGTTCATCATTGTCCTGTAATGGGTA